>CM019830.1:97501095-97564948 GCA_009763385.1 Coix lacryma-jobi var. lacryma-jobi
TTTGGTTTCCGGCTCTTCCTCTAACCCCTCAGCTGGCTTTGCGCTTTCTTCTCTCTTTTCTGTGACAGAGGACCAGCTGGAGTCTTTGGGAGACGATGAGTTGGCTTTGCTTGCCAACCGGTTCTCGCGGTTCCACAACAACCGCATGAACCGCCGTCGAGGAGGAGGACGCACGGGATGCTACGAGTGCGGCGACCCCGACCACTTCATCGCCAACTGTCCCAAGAAGAACAAGCACTTGGGCAAGGGCGAACATGGGCGCAAGCGCGACTCCAAGTACAAGGAGAAGCACGTCCCCCCAAGGCACAAGAAACGGGGCGGCTTCGACAAAGAGTACATCAAGAAGAAGTACTTGGAGAAGCAGCAAGCTGAGCAGCGCGCGTTCTCGCCACGCTCATCGACGCGCGTCGACGGCTCGGATGACGACTCCGCCAGCTCGAGCGATGACGAGTCCGAGAAGAAGAAGAGGATCGAGGACAAGCTGAACGCCTCTGCTTCTTCGCCGACGACGACGGCTTCTGCACCATGGCGCTCGGAGATGAGGTCGACGGCGAGCCGGAGCGTACCTCTCGGAACGACGACGACGCGACACCTCCCAGGTATCTCTCACCTACGACGAGCTCTCCTCCGAGGTTGAGAAGTTGACTGCTGCCCTCCTTAGCCAAGATAAGTTGCTTAGGCGTGCCGCTAGAGAGCGCAAGGAGTTTAGGCCGAAGTGGGAGGACACGTGAAGGAGCTTGAGTTCGCTCGGTCCACCGTGGTAGTGTCGGAGGAGACGGAGTGCGAGTCGTGCACCGCGCACATGACTGACCTTCTCACTCTGAGAGGTAAGTATGCTGCGTTGGTTGGAGAGGTGGATGAGCTCCGTGCTAGGCCGCAGCTGTTGGGTGCGTGCAAGACTTGTCTGTCTTGCAATCTGAGTTGGCAGAGAAGAAGAAGAATGCCAGCTGAGTCTTTAGAGAAGGCCAGCTCAGATAGCACTTGTGTCTCGAGGTGTGCTTTGTGTGAGGGGCTGATGGAGGGAGATTGCAATGTGAAGCATGGCAAGATGCAAACCGAGGAAGAAAACACATACCTTCGGTCCATCTTGTCATGGGTCTCCAGTAGTGAGCCGCAGCTCGGGATGATGATCTCCCAATTCAAGCGAGCTGTTGGTACCCCTGGTGTAGGTTTTGCTCAGAGTGTTGATCTCTCAGTTTTTGGGAAGATTGGAGAGTCTAGTGGTCTGAACCCATGTGAGAAGCCCAATTCCACCACTACTCCCAAACTTGCCAGCTTCCACTCAAGAGCCTGCCAAGCCTATCACCGAAGATGGTGTGGTTGAGGAACCTCCGAGAGCTCCTCCCAAGAACCCAGTTTGGGCACCCAAGCCAAACCACCTCAAGAACAAGCTTGATGCCATGCCACCCATTCGTGAGGAGTTGCCACAGAAGGGCAAAGGCAAAGTGAGCCACACCCACAGCCCTGGTCACCAAACAACCCCCTGTGCGTGCGGTGAGGTACCAGTGTGATTTTTGTGGGAGAGATGGTCACTTGAGCGAGTTCTGCTTTAGGCGCAAGAGAGAGGCGCGCAGGGCTCGGGAGATGGAGAACCGGACATGTACCATCCAGCTCATGGTGGACATGTACCGAGGCCCAGGGGAGAGCTGCTAGGTCCGGACGTCAGGGTCCAGGCCTAGGCAGGAGATGAGAGCCCCGAGGAGGGAGACTAGGCCTAGAGGTCCAGCACCTCAGTTTGTTAGCCTAGGCCTAGCAGGAGAGAGCTCCGAGGAGAGAGACGCTAGAGCAGTTGAGCCCCAGGCTCCTAGGCGTAGATCTCGTAGAGAGCGTGCCCGACGGGGTCCTGCTTTTGCAGGTAATGGACCCCGTGGCGGGGGGCTTAGTTGAGCGCTTTTTCCCCACCGCAGTTTGAGTACCGCGGTGAGCGCTTCTTCCCCAGCGGACCACGTTTTCCTGTACGTGGTGATCGCTACCCCCGTAGACAGGCTAGGAATAGTTTTTACACTGACCGTTTTTTGAGCAGCCGGCCCAACACTGGTATTCTCCTTACTTCACTAACCCCAGTGTTGGACCGTATGCTCACCCTATGTCTTTCTATTGATGTAGGTAAGACGGTTGGAGGACGTTTGGTTGGTGGATTCCGGTTGTTCGAGGCACATGACCGGAAACACCAAGTGGTTCTCCAGCCTTAGCCCGGTCGCCGGAAAGGAGTACAAACCTTCGGCGACAATAGTAAAGGTAAGGTGTTGTCTCGTGGAACTGTGCGGGTTAATGAGCACTTTGGTTGCGCGATGTTGCTCTTGTTTCTAACCTGCATTTTAACTTGCTTTCTGTTTCGCAACTTTTTGATGACGACTATGAGATTCGTTTTCAAACCGAACCTTAGTCGCATCTTAGATCCTCAGGGCGATCTTGTATGTCTGATTTCGCGCCCTTTGGGAAAGTCTTTTGCGCGAATTTCTCGGAGTCGTTTGGTTCTTCTCGCTGTCTTTTGGCTAGTCCTTCTTCTTCCGATCTTTGGAAGTGGCATAGGAGGCTCGGTCACAGCTCGACTTCGACTTGCTGCAAGACTTAGCTCACTTGGCCTAATCCGAGGATTGCCCAAGCTTTCGATGGAGAGGATCTAGTTTGTCATTCTTTGCAGACATGGGAAGATGGTTGCCGCTCCCCCCCATCCAGTGACTAAGGTCATGACTTCGCACCCCGGAGAGCTTTTACATATGGACCTTGTTGGTCCGGCTCGGGTGAGCTCGGTTGGTGGCAAGTGGTATGTTTTGGTTGTTGTTTGACGACTTTTCGAGGTATGACGTGGGTCTTCTTTTTAGCTGAGAAGACCGAGACTTTCTCCTCGCGCTCGCAATCTGATTTTGCGTCTTCAGAACGAGTTCCCTTTGAACTCGATGCGAGCGATTAGAAGTGGATAATGGTTCCGAGTTTTAAAAATTCGGATTTTGAGAAGTTTTGTAACTGCCTTGGTTTTGAGCATCAGTTCTCTTCCCCTATACACCACCCCAAAATGGTGTTGTAGAGAGAGAGAAGAATCGGACCCTTGTTGAGATGGCCAGGACGATGCTCGATGAGCATAGGACTCCTAGGCGCTTTTGGGCCGAAGCTATGAACACTGCATGCTACATTTCGAATCGCATTTTTTCTGAGAGCGTTTTTGAAGAAGACCTCTTATGAGTTGCGTTTTGGTCGCCAGCCCAAGGTGAGTTATTTTAGAGTCTTTGGTTGCCACTGTTTTATATTGAAAAAAAGGCAACCTGGACAAGTAGTTTGAGTCTCGTTCTTCGGACGGTGTGTTTTTTGGTTATGGCAACACACTCGAGCTTATCGTGTACTTAACCTTGACACTAACCGAGTCATGGAGACATCAGATGTCACCTTTCGATGAGACTCTTGTTTGTCCTTCTTCTCGTTTGAGGTGAGTGCAGGGATGATGAGGTTGGTGAGCCTCTTTTTGATGACGAGGACGAGGGTGCTGAAGGTATGGATGATCCAGCACCCCCTCCACCTGCCGCGCCGCAAAGAGCGGGCCTCGACGAGACTCACGACATCCACGGCCCCGACACCTTTCTTCCTGGGGGCCGTGGGATCCGCCACCCCGAGCGGTACCCTTTGTACCCGGGAGGCACCAGCTGCTGTTGAGGGGAGGCTACTTCAGCTCGGGAGGCGCCACGACATATCCAGCGCCAGCACCGCCTCAGCAGATGATCGGCAACATCGACGAACGGGTCACTCGGTCCAGGTCACAGCAAATCTCGCACTTCGCTCATTCTGCTTTTGTTGCTAATTTTGAGCCCCGAGATGTTGGACAAGCTTTGACGGATCCGGATTGGGTTAATGCCATGCATGAAGTTAGAAAATTTTGAGCGAATCGGGTTTGGGTTCTAGTTCCAACTCCACCTGACTGTAAGCCTATTGGGACAAAATGGGTTTTCACAAAACAAGCAAGGAGAGGATGGCCACGTTGTTAGCAACAAGGCCCGGCTTGTAGCGAAAGGCTATAGTCAGAAGGAGGGATAGATGTATGAGGAAAACGTTTGCTCTGTAGCTCGTTTGGAGGCTATTCGGATACTCTTGGCTTTGCTTTGCATCCAAAGGCTTCAAACTTTTTCAAATGGACTGTCAAGAGTGCCTTCTTAAAACGGCTACATAGAGGAGGAGGTTTATGTTGAGCACCCCCCGGTTTTGTGAAAATCCCAAGGTTTCCAAACCATCTCTTTAAACTTCATAAAGCTTTATATGGTTTGAAACAAGCCCCTAGAGCCTGGTATGATAGGTTGAAAACCTTTTTGCTTGCTAAGGGTTTTAAAATGGGATGTGTAGATAAAACGCTCTTTTCTCCTCCGGCAAGGCAAAGACACGCTCTTGGTCCAGATTTACGTGGATGATATCATTTTTCGGTGGTTCTTCTCATGCTCTGGTTGCCAAGTTTGCAGATACTATGAGCGGGAGTTCGAGATGAGCATGATGGGCGAGCTGACATTCTTTCTCGGGTTGCAATCAAGCAATCCCGAGAGGGGACATTTGTGCACCAGGGCAAGTACACCAAAGGACTTGCTGAAGCGGTTCGATATGGGTGAGGCCAAGCCTCTTCCAACACCCATGTCGACGACGACTGCCCTGGATGCAGATGTGGATGGAGAAGAAGCAGTGGACCAGAAGGAGTACCGCAGCATGATCGGGTCGCTCCTCTACCTGACGGCGACACGCCAGGACATCAGTTCGCGGGCTGTGTCTGTGTGCGCGCTTTCAGGCGTCGCCGCGCACCTCTCACCGTCAGGCGGGTGAAGCGGATTTTCTGAGGTACCTTCGTTTCACGCCTGAGTTCGGGATTTGGTATTCTGCTTCCTCCACCCTCTCCCTTTGCGGTTATTCCGATGCCGATTTTGCTGGTTGTCGCATTGAGCGCAAGTCCACTTCTGGGACTTGCCAGTTTTATTGGTTCTTCTCTTGTTTCGTGGTCTTCTCGCAAGCAGTCTAGCGTCGCTCAGTCCACTACGGAGGCTGAATATGTTGCTGCGGCTAGCTGCTGTTCCCAGTTGCTTTGGATGATGGCCACTTTGCGTGATTTTGGTCTGAGCTTTTCTCGCGTGCCTTTGCTTTGTGACAGCACGAGTGCCATTAGCGTTGCTAAGACCCCGTGCTTCACTCGAAGACCAAACACATTGATGTGCGCTTTCATTTTCTGCGAGACCACCAGGAGAAGGGTGATATCGACCTTCGCCATGTCGATACTCATCATCAACTGGCTGATATTTTCACCAAGCCTTTAGACGAATCAACCTTTAATCGGTTGAGGGGTGAGCTTGGTGTGTGTTTCCCCTTTTAGATGGGGAAACATTTTGGATCTTGTATATTTGACTGACTCTTTTGTCTTTCTTTTCTTTTGCATTTTAGCATACGCATTTACATTCTGAGCTTCATGTTTATAATCACTAGAATGTAACTATGCTCTATTTAGTATGCTCCGATGCTTATATGGATGCTTGTAGCTTATGCTCTTCCTGATCACTAGTACATGTTATGAGCTGAGCTATTTTGGAATGGTGAATTTACTTAATAACTTACAATCTGAAAATGTTCACCATTGAGATATGCAACTAGCATGTGTAGGATATGTTGAGTTCACTCGTGCTTTTCATATATGCTAGGTTGCTATGTCTCTAGTTATGAGTCATTCACTTGCTTGGTCTGTTCATATCATGTATAAAATTTGAACCAAGTTTTAGTGAATTGAAAAGATCGAGATGGGATTGCTTGTCAACACCTCATGGTATCGAGACTGTTTCTCATTGCACTTTGAGTTAAACTTGAGCCGTGTAGTGTATGACCGAAACCGTAGCTTCAAGCTTCTGATTGCTTCGGCATAGGCTTCGCTCGGTTGAAAAGTTAGGCAAAGACAAGCTTTCAACCTCTCGCAATCACATGCTAAATAATTGAACTTGTGAAGTCTTCACCGCTGCAACTCCAATATAAAAATGAAATCACAAGTATATGCTTCATTCCTATGCATGATGATTGAACTTTGCTAGGGGTAGTTCACCTTGTATACATGTTTAGCACTTGTCTGGATTCCTATCTATACATGTGTAGTGCTATTCTGATGGTGACTATCTTTTTGGCTAAAAACTGCTCACTTGCTCATATGCTTCATATTTCGTATGTGTGATCAGTTGGAGCCTTCGCTATTTGAGTGCTTAGTTGTGCCATTGGAGCTATACCGATTAGAGCATTTTTGCACTCTTTTGATTATATGCCTGAAGCTGCTAACTTGCATTTCTGACTTCATATGCATTTTAGAAGGGGAGTTTTGTTGGCTCAAGGGAAGAGTTTGTGCTTGATAAGTGCATTTTCAACTAAGGGGAGAGTTTTTGCAAATCATATGTCTCCTGGCGTTCAATTAAGGGGAGATTTTCAGATCTTTATGCTCTTCTCTTGTTGGACCTAAGGGGGAGTCCCGGGTTGCTTGCACTTGTCGAGGGGAGTTTGCTAGTTGTGTTGAGCCGTTGCCTCTATCTTGAGGGACTAGCAAACATTTTCCTCATTTGGCATCGAGTTTGATTTCGATTGGTTCGAAGACTTTTCGATTGTTTTTCAATTGGTTCGGAGTGGTTTTCGTGCTAGTTGTGTTGAGCCTCTGTGCCTCTATCTTGAGGGACTAGCACTTTGCCATTTTTTAGCTCCGATTTTCAATTGGTTTTCTGCTAGCGGTGTTGAGCCTGTTCTACCTCTTCTTGAGGGCTAGCTTTGCTTTGCTTGGTCGCGTCGAGCCGTTGCCCATGTCTTTGGGGACCAAGTTCTCGCTTCTTCCACTTGACCTTCTTCGGCTTTGCTATGCTTTTGGGTCATTTGCTTGAGTTCTCTTCCTCTCCTTCCTCCTACCTTCTTCTTTCATTTTATGATTTGTGTGTGTAGTTGACAATGCACTCATCAAGGGGGAGATTGCGGATACATGGGTGTATGCCGAGTCTCTGAGTGATGAGTGATTGTCAACGGGTTTGATGTGCATGTTCTTTGGCTTGTGTTGTGCAGGTGTCGAGCTCGGAGACAGTGATCGAGGGCAAGGTGAAGGTCAAGTTGAGACGTGCCGTGCCGACGGACTGGGTGCGATGAAGGATGGGCGTGCCGTGCGGCGGACGTGCCATGCCGATGTATCGAGCAGTGAAGGGCGGACGTGAGGCTTGGACTGAGGGACCGGAGTGCCTGAGGATCAGCTGTGGTGGCTGGCAGCCTGGGACAGCGACGAGCGGAGACTTGCGGGGCACGGTGTTGCTCGGGTCGAGGACCTGGGGACACGTGTCGGTGGACGGGGTGCACGGGCGGTGCATCCCCTCTACAGCTCCGGTTTGGTGGTTGAGCCAGGGAAAAACCACCGGGTGGACGGTTTCCGAGTTTGGGCCTCAAAACTCGGGTGCTCGGTTTCCAGGTTGAGCCACAAAACCTGGGCGCGGATGGTTTTCGAGTTTGGCCACAAAACTCGGGTGATGGGCCGATTTCCGAGTTTGGGCCTCAAAACTCGGGCGCTGCGGGTTTCTGAGTTTGGGCCACAAAACTCAGGCTGGAGGCTGGTTTCCCGGTTTGGGCCTCAAAACCGGGGGTTGCTGGAAAAGGCTGGTTTCCCGGTTTGGGCCACAAAGCCGGGGGTGCAGAGCGAGGACGGCACGTGGCTGCAATCGGAAGGTTGCGTGGAGGCAACGCGGACGAGTTGTGCGGGCGTTGGCGTTGGATCTACCTACCACATGAGTTGGTCCAGAATAACCTTAGGGTTTAGCTGGTTCGCTCTGTAATTAGAATAGAGAGGGGTAGAGTAGGAAATAGACTTAGACTAGAATAGGATAAGTAGTCAGGGGAGACACCCTCCTCCCCCTATCTCAGTTATTTCAGTTTTAGCCATCTCATTTGCTTCCTGCACTTAGGGTTTCCTGCTCTCCCATCCCCTGCTGTAGCTGAGATCCGCAGAGAGACCAAGAACTCTGTGTACTTGTTGATTTTGAGGAAAGGAGGCCGTATCCTCCTTGTCGGAGTGTGTGTTTTCGCTTCGGCTTGCAATTCGTGGCTGTGATTTCCGTTGTGTTCGTGTTCTTCGCGGAATCCTTTTTCCCCATGATTTTCCCGTCGCTTGATCTCTTTGCTCGGTTCATCTTTTTGCAATTCCGTTTGAACTGGTTTGTTCTAGATCATGAGGCACTTCTTTCCACCGAAGGAATCATCCTCTAACCTCACGGTCTAGGAGATCGATCGATTTTTCGTTTCGGGTCAAGTTTTCTCTCTTCCCCCGAAATTCTTCGATTCACCGATTTGGAGATAGGTTCGAGCCATGATCTCTTAGAGATAGCTCACTATACTCCTTGTGACTCAACTCACCAAGCTTGATCCCTAGAGGAATTGTTTTGGGTGAGATAGAGGCAAATTGGTGGACGAACAGGGCTGCCGCGAGTCGACCGGACGCTCAGTCGGGGTGACCGGACGCTCGGTCTGTGAGTCCGGTCGATGAACAGCACGTAGCCGTGTTCTTCACTTTGACCGGACGCTCCGTTCACGTTTTGACCGGACGCATCGCTTCCACTGTTCATCGTGCTTGTTCGTTTCTGACCGAACGCATTGCTCTCGACCGGACGCTCCGTACTCGTGAGTCCGGTCGCGAACAGTAAGGTTCCAGAGCCGATTTTTGTTGACCGGACGCGTCCGGTCCCTGCTGACCGGACGCTGGCCAGAGTCCGGTCGATCTAGTTTCGCGCGTTTTCGTTCGCGTTTCGTTCGTTCTTGATCGGATTCAAGTTCCGTCTTTTGCGTTGGCTTTCTAGGGTTGTCTAGTGTCCCGCTGTGCTTCTAGGAAGCATCCACCCTATATCTAGGGTCGTGGACATTAGCAAGCTCTAGGGTTCGCTCTTGCGGTTGAGTTTGGGACAGTGGCATCTAGTTTCCGTAAGGAAATTTTGAAGCTCCCATTCACCCCCCCTCTGGTCGCTTTCGGATAGCTTCTCGGTCCTTCACTTGTTGTGCACAAATCCTTTACATGAAACAAACCCTTTTAGACTATAGTGTAGTTCTAGAAAGGGTACCTTTGTTGTGTGACAATGAGAGCGCAGTTAAGCTTGCTAACAACCTGGTTCAACACTCTCGCACAAAGCACATAGATATTCGCCATCACTTTCTTAGAGACCATGTTTCCAAGAAAGACATATCCTTAGAGGGAATTAGAACCGAAGATGAATTGGCGGATACCTTCACAAAACCGCTAGATGAAAACACCCTTTGTAGATTGCGAAGTGAGCTTAATGTGCTTGATCTAAGTAACTTTGTCAAAAGATGAAAGGGGGTTGTCTTTGCATTGCATTGTATCATATGCCACGTTTAAATTATGCTATGCATGTAGGCTTGTCAGACGTGGTTAAGATAACCGCCCTAAAAAGCGTGTGAAGAAGCTTACCCATGAGCAAACTTGACAAGCAACCTAGATTCCAATTCCGTATTGCATTGCATATGCATGATTGTTGCTTTGTTGTTTCTTTTCGGTTAAGCTTTGAGCAACCGTTGTGTTCGTCCACCGCTAGGGGGAGCATTTGAGGCTCCTAATGGTTGAGATCCCTAGTTTTGGTGGCCACATGTTGTCTCCTCGGGATTTATTGCCTATTTTCTCTAAAAATGTTATGTAGCCTATGGCAAAATATTTCTAAAATTGAGGGTTTATGCGAGGATGCTCATACTAGGTTCCAACTAGTGTTTATTTGTCTCTTATTTGAGTTGGAACTTGGTTGGGAGAGGGAGCCGCAACGGAAATCTTTGAAACAGTCCAATATGCAGCATCGGACGCTGGCCGCACCGTCCGATGCCCCCAATGTATACAGCCCCGGCTGGAACAGTGTTGGCGTCGCGTCTGATGTGTCAACATCGGCGCGTCCGGTGCCCCATCGGACGCTACCCAGCGTCCGATGCTGTGGCACAGGACGCGTCCGATGTGAATTTGGCCGTTTTGGAGCTCTCTGCATGGACATCGGAGCGTCCGATGCAATTTCATCGGCGCGTCCGAACCTCCTTAAAGCGGCGCGGTTCGTTCTTCAACTGACGGTCTGGTCCCACGCGTCATTCCACGCCTTCGTCTTCCTCGCGCCTGACCCGAGCCGCAGCCGCCGCGCCCCACTAACCCTAGCTCCAGCTCCACCGCGCGCCGCCGACACCACGCCTGCCGGCCGCCGCGCTCGCAAGCCTCCCCTCCGCCGCCTACCGCCGAGCTGCCGCCACGCCTCACTAACCCTAGTTCCAGCTCCGCCGCGCGCCGCCGAGCCCACCCCCGCCGGCCATCGCGCTCGCAAGCCTCCCCTCCGTCGCCGACCGTCGAGCAGCGCTGCACCCACTCCTCCTCGCCAGCAGCGAGCCCGCTTGCAAGATCGCCGGTGTCAGCGCCCGAAGCTCGTCGGAGCTCCTCCACCGGCGGCTGACTCCCTCGCCGGAGCTCTTTATCGACCTCGGCTCGTCTCCTCCTTTTCGGCGATCTCTTCCTCGGCAGTTAGAGCCCCCAATATGAGCAATCCACCCCCTTTTCATCAACTATGCACTCAACGTGTTCGTCAAAATGCCCCTATGACCGTTCAACCCTGTTTGACGGACCGAATTGGCGACCAGGGGGGTGAATGGGAGCCTAAAATTTCTTTCAAAATGTGATGCCTCTGTCCCAGAAAATCAACCCCAAAAAGCAAAGCCGACATGCGTGATGTCCACAACCCAAGGTATTAGGTGGATGTTCCCAAGGAACACAGCGGGACACCACAAAAGCTCCCTCACCAAAATTCACGCAAGTCAACGAGTGTGACAGGATGAACTTTGGGTAACCTCAACCTCCCCCGAGCAACGCGAGGGTTATTCAGGCTTTTTCGAAAAGCGGGAGGCCCGATTTCTAGAGTGCACAAAATCGGGAATCCAACACAAAAAGCGGATCTCAAATCGGAGCTCGAACACAAAAGAAACAGACGAAAATGCGTTCTGACTGCACTGACCGGACTCTGACTTCACTACTACAACGCAAGCCTATAGTAACACCAACTTGTGTTACTGTAGGTTCAAAAACGTGTTACTAGCTCTCTTAGTAACACATTTTTGTTTGTGTTCCAATTGGCCATGTTACTATATAGTGGTTTATTGTAACACATTTACTTGTCTACACAAACATTTTTTTGTGTTACAATGATTCTTGTTGTAACACTTTTTTTTACTTTAGTAACACTTCACATTATGGTACAGTACATGGTTTGTAACACATTTCTTTATCCATTGGATCACTTTGTAACACATTTCTTTATCCATTGGATCACTTGCCAAGTGTTACAATGATTTTTGTTGTAACACTCTTATTAGTTCTAGTAACACTTCTACATTAAGGTAGAGCACAATATGGGACATAGGAATACATTTTGTCAGTTCTAGTAGCACTTCTACATTAAGGTAGAGCACAATATGGGACATAGGAACACATTTTGTCATGGAATATTCGGCAAAATCCAAAAAAAATTCAAAAAATTAGGAAAAAAATGTATCATGGGAGGGGCCCACCAACCATCCACACCACCCCATCTCTACTCCCACAATATTTTTTCATGATTTTCTCTACTCTCACAATATTTTTTCATGATTTTTTCACACTTTGCATCAACCAAGATTGTAACCAGCGACCTCTCACATGCGTACGCATAACCTCCACTACCACTCCACCCATTTGTCACGTGTGTCTATATTCTATTTCAGTTACCCTCATATTATACTAAACCGTGTGTAAGTTGCTTCTTTAAGGCTCTACACAAATTCAAATCAAAACGTTGTTAACTACAAAGTTTCATAATTTTTTGAGATCGACACTTTTCGTTTAGGAAGTTTCTCCATCCAAGGTCATTTACAAAATTTGAATTTCAAATTTCAGAAAATTCAAATGTAGTTTTCATTAACAAGATGATTTCGAATTAAAACGTTATCAACTACAAAATTTCATAACTTTTCGAGATCTACAACTTTCATTTTGGCCGTTTTTCCATCTGAGGTATTTTAAAAATTCGAATCTCAAAATTTTTAAATTCAAATGTAGTTTTGTATGATAATATGATTTCAAATTAAAAAGTTGTCAACTACAAAGTGTCATAACTTTTCAAGATCTACAAGTTTTATTTTGGTCATTTCTCCATCCGAGGTCTTTTAAAAACTTCAAATTTTAAATTTTGAAAAGTCAGACGCAGTTTTGCATGACAAGATAACTTCAAATTTAAAATTTATCAACTATAAACTTTCTTGATGTCGACCAAAAAGAGAAAATTCTTGATGAACCCTTATGGCGGTAGGTTAGTGTGTTCATACAACTAAGTAAAAAAAAATCTATATTACTTTCATTTAATTTTATATTTTTGTATTTTGTTTTTTCTTCTCTATTGTACTTGTTCTTCTTATGATATAGCTTCGTCCAATACGTCTCTTGATCTCGGCCTAATAAATTAACATGTTCTAGCATCGAACTGACCTTTTGAATCGACTACTCAATGCTAATGGTTCCATGTAATGACCATGATGTGATTGCCTAATAGCCTTGATGAGAACTATATGTGATGTGTTGCCTATAAATAGGAAGTTCTACATGTATTTTTTTTGTAACACTTGAACTGAAACATTATTTTGTGTTACTAGCGACATATATTTGTAACACATTTTATGTGTTCCACTTATGTGTTACAACATAGTACACTTTTGTAACATTTTTCCTGTAACATTAAGTTTGTGTTACTATAATTGTTGTTAGTAACACCTAGGAGTCCTATGCTCATCGAGCATCGTCCTGGCCATCTCAACAAGGGTCCAATTCTACCTCTCTACAACACCATTTTGTGGCGGTGTGTAGGGGGAAGAAAACTGATGCTCTAAACCCAAAGAGTCACAAAACTTCTCAAAATCCGAGTTTTTAAACTCAGAACCATTATCACTACGATTAGCTCGCATTGAGTTCTTAGGGAACTTATTCTGAAGACGCAAAATCAGATTTCGATCAAAAGCGAAAGTCTCAGTTTTCTCAGCTAAAAAGAAAACCCACGAATATCTTGAAAAATCATCAACAACGACAAGCACATACCACTTCCCCCCAACTGAGCTCACCCGAGCCGGACCAACAAGGTTCATGTGTAAAAGCTCTCCAGGATGCTTAGTCGTGACCTGAGTCACTAGATGGTGGGGAGCGTTGTGGCAGAACCTCCTGAATTAAGTGGCCCACATGCACCCATCATTGTCTTAAAGACTTTTGATTGACGTGCACGAGTTCCAAATGACTCAAGAGATCTGTCGGGTGTCCTCGGAAAACCCGAATCATCCACGTTACATTCTTCTCAGGAATTCCCTCGTCAAGCATCACAGTATTACAACAGTTTTATAGATAAGATAAATCAGAGTAAAGCGGAAAGATTATATAATTTAGATCGAAACTTAGGTTTAAAAGTTTATAAACCATAAGTACTTATTACATAAAAGGTTCGGAACTATATATTACATATACCACACAAATTGTTGTTACTTGCCCAAGGTCAAACATCAGAGTCATTATCACTCTCCTCCACAAGAGTGAAGAAACATTGACCACCAAAAGGATGATCAATGAACTCACCTGCAACAAAGGT
This sequence comes from Coix lacryma-jobi var. lacryma-jobi, assembly GCA_009763385.1. NCBI lineage: Eukaryota > Viridiplantae > Streptophyta > Magnoliopsida > Poales > Poaceae > Coix > Coix lacryma-jobi. The sequence goes on from CM019830.1 coordinate 97,514,742, forward strand.
TAACAAACCTTGAGTACAAAAGTACTCAACAAGACTTAACCGTCTAGAAAAGAGGAGAAGACTCAGGTATGAAGGCTATAGGGATTCAGGGTAAGGCTTTAGCAGGATCAAAACATTTCTTTTGCATAAAAGCTTACTAAAAGTAAAGCCTATTTTCAAGTTTTAACTCAAGATTCAACTTTATAACTATCCAAAGATTCTCAAATTTCCATAAGCATACCACATATTTCGTTCTCATTTCATAAAGATCCAATTCATTACTACGGTGCGGGTCAGTGGATTGAGGCTCCATATCCGAGGAAACACGGCGATTCGAATCATTTAAACCCAGCTGGGGATTCAGTACCACACGACATATGTAGAACTTAATCTTGCATATGTCAACACTATCTATAGATCCTCCCATACAAGAACGGGTCCAGCGTCACCCGAGAGTACAGTCACCTCGAACCCGACTATCTCATAGCCCCGAGGGTACACGCTACTCCCGCCATCTCTCCACTCCCAGTACGCGGTTATCCGTTCTCAAGTATCGGAATAGCTATAGACGAGGCTTACCACCGCATGTGGGCTGTACTCAAAGATCTCAATCACAGCAGGCCAACAACGATAAGGTCCTATGTTGAGTAACCTTACAACAAGACCCCATTCTTGATGTAAGTTACTATCGTTATCATGTTATCTCAAGATTCATGACTTCCATAACATAGCAACCATTTTTAAAAGCACCTACTATTATGAAGTAGTAAAGCATGGCTAAGCATACTAAGCATTTTCATAAAACGGGTATCAAGGTTAAGTATTGGAATCATCAAGGTTGGTAATGCATCAAATAGGGTTCACTCAACTCCTATTCACTTAATGCATCAATTAACTCAAATGATATAACTTTATAAAAATACAAGGATAGGTTTAATGTTCGGGGCTTGCCTTGTTGATTAGCGAAGTCCGGAGATTCTGAAAAAGTAGAAGGATCCACACACTCAGGAGAAACCCACTGAGGATCAGGTCCTTCCGAAACGAGATCTACACGTAGAAGTGCATATGCATGATCAATGAGATGCTTATGACATGATCATGGTAAAGATGGAAATTTTCTAAGCTGTAGACATTTATTCATACAATCTTTCATCACGGTAAAGTTGCAAATCAACAAAACCAAATTAGCTATTAAACTACATATTATTAATTAAGCAAATTTTATTATCTCTATTAAGCAAAGCAAGGTTAGGTAACTAACAAGCAACAAAAGATCATTAGCATAAAGGAATCCATAATCAGGGAGCAAATCATACTAATGTTACCCTGGTTATCAAACAATTCCAAAAGTCACACAAATCCAAAGTGATTAACTATTTCTTTTTATTCTATAAACCATTTTAATTAGCCCTTTATTTATACACAAATCATACTTATTCAAATAGAGCTGAAATTAATCATGAAGATAGATATCAGTGACATAAACTCACATGTCAAATTTCATGATTTTTGGAGAAACACAGAAAATCACATAATTCATCAAAGTTGCATTTATTAATTAAAGTGCAGATTTAATTGTCAAAGTAAAATTATTCAAAACACAATTTTTATAATTTTTATATTAGCACAGACATGTTATTAGCTTACATGTAAAATTTCACAAATAACAGAGCTATAGAAAAATTATAGCAAAAAGAACAAAACTAGCTACTGTGCATAAAACTGGAAAAAGAAAAACTTCAAACTAGCCCAAACTGGGCTTTCGGCCCAGTCCGGTGCGGCCCAGCGCACGCGAAAGTGGCCCAGCCTGGCTCCTGCCCGCGCGCTCTGGCACTTTTGCATAAAAGCCCTTTTGCTTAAATGAAACTAACCTGCAGTCCATAGCGCTATTCACATGAGTCACGGGCTTTGCAACCAGCACCCTGGACTTTCTTATCTTTACAACTAGGAGGTCCCCGACCATGGCCCGAACGGACGGCGGCGCACCGAGCGCCGGCGAGCCTTACGCCGGCCAACTCCGGTCAGTAGCGACCCAACTAACGCGAGCACAAGCACCAGCAAGTCACCCGCGGCCGATAGGACCCCTAACCCTAAACGCTACTGCTCCGGTGAGGTCTGGCCACGCACGGCGGCGGACCGGATCACGGCGGAGCTGTTCCGGCGAACTCAGGCCGGTAGCAAGAGAACAGAGGGGCTAGGAAGATCCAGTAGCTCCCCCTGATGCTGGCTGTGTAGCCGGTTCGAGCGGAGGATGGACGGAGAGAAGGAGTCCACGGAGCAGTGGCTTGCGGCGGCGAGCTCCGGCGAAAAAGGTGATGTTCCGGCGAGACCTGAACACCAAATGGAAAACCACCAAGCCTATGAGAATCCTGGGGTCAAGATGAAACGGAAACATGAGACAGGGAGAGTAGAGGAGTGCCCGGTTGGGCTGACCACGGTGAGGTCGAGCTCGGCGGCGTTTTTGCCCGGCGGGAAGAAGAACGGCGAGCACAAGCGCTTGGAGGCAGTAGAGATTGAAGGAATGGGTTCTGGATATGCGCAAAGAGGTAAAGGAGTTATATATGCGGTCAATTGTGGATGAGGACGCTCGAGTGTGGTGAATTTGGGATTTGGATGGAGGTGAGTCCGTCGGTGCCCTAGGTGGCAAGACGGCGATGGCGAGTGCAGGAGGAGACGCCACGGAGCGAGGGAGAGCCCCAGCAGCTGCTTGACATTGCCACGAACACGGTTGCGAGCCCATTCGAGAGAGAATGATGCTTTTCGCGCCGGCAACACCGATCAAAGGTCGGCTTCTCACCGCCATGAACAGAAGATTGAACTTATCCCCCCCTTCTCCTTTATACCCTTTCGGTTTATTTGAAATTACTTCAAATTTTTGAATATAAGTTGAAAATATGCCAAAATATCAAATGCTTAGAATTCAAAACTGAACATCTTTTATTTTTGTAACATATGCAGAATATGCTTAGATTTTGAATTAGGGTTTGCAAATCAAAAGGGGACAATTAGGGCAAAAGGGTATTTTCACAATTGCTTTAGATTTCGTATGAAAACTTGGAAAACTTTATACATCAAAGTTGATCCTTATCAAAAATGGAGCAACTTTGCTTTCTGAAGCATACTCAAATTATTTTTAGATTTTGATTGCTATTAAAGGGGATAAAATAGGATTTTTTTAATTAATAACATTACTTAAATGAATTCCAACCAAAATTTGAATTATACCTCAATGGTGACTTGAAACATGTTCCAAATACACCTTTGAGACACAATACCAAGATTTGGTAAAGATTTCATTACTTTATTAGAAATTACCATAATACCCTTATATAGCATAAAAGCATTATATACCACAAAGAAAACATAAACTAGGGTTTCAACTTAAACACTCCTTACCACTAAGCACAAGCATAAAGAATAAACTTGTTTTTAGTGAATGCAAAATTGGGTTATCAACTCAAGTAAAATGCTAATGCATATGATGACATGTCAGGTTTTAGTCTGTTTAACACCAGAGTGTTACAAGCGGCGACCATCTTCCCATGTCTACAAGAAAGGCAAACAAGATCCTTCTCCATGCACAACTTGGGCAATCCTCGGATTAGGCCAAGTGAGCTAAGCCTTGCAAGCAAGTCAAAGCTCAGGTGACCGAGTCTCCTATGCCACTTCCAAAGATCAGAGGAGGAAGGACCAGCCACAAGACAACGGGAAATTCCAAACGACTCCGAGAAATTCGCACAAAAGACTTTCCCAAAGGGCGGAATCAAACATACAAGATTGCCCTGAGGATCTAAAATACGACTGAGATTCGGTTTAAAACGAATCTCATAGTCATCATCAAAAAGTTGCGAAACAAAAAGAAGGTTAAAATGCAAGTTAGAAAGAAGAGCAACATCACGCAACACAAAGTGCTCATTAACTCGCACCGACCCGCGAGACAACACTTTACCTTTGCTATTGTCGCCGAAGGTGATAAACTCCTTTCCGGCAATAGGACTAAGACTGGAGAACCACTTGGCGTTTCCGGTCATGTGCCTCGAACACCCAGAATCCACAAACCAAATGTCCTCCAATCGTTTTACCAACATCAATAAAAAGACATAGGGTGAGCATACGGTCCAACACTGGGGTGATTGAAATAGGAAGAATACCAGTGTTGGGCCGGCTGCTCAAAAGAACGGTTAGTAGAAAAACCATTCCTAGCACGCCTTCGGGGAAAGTGATCACCATGCACAGGAAAACATGGTCCGCTAAGGGAAGAGCGTCCATCGCGATACTCAAAACGCGGTGGAGGGAAACGCTCAACAAAGCCACCGCCACGGGGTCCATATCCTGCGAAGCCAGGATCCCACCGGGCAAAACCTCCCTGAGGCCTAGGACCTTGAGGCATTGGACCTCTAGGCCTAGCAGCTCTCCTCTGAACATTTGGCACATGTACATCATGGAAAGGATGGTACATGTCCACATTGTTCATCTCCCTGGTACGACGCTCCTCTCTCTTGCGCCGAAAGCAAAACTCCCTCAAGTGACCATCTCTCCCACAGTGCTCACAATGGTACCTCACCGCTCTCATAGGGGGTTGTTGGTACTCACGGTGGTGGGTGTGGATTACTTTGCCCTTCTATGGCATGAGCTCCTCTTGGATAGGTGGCATGGTGTCTAGCTTGTTCTTGAGGTGTTTTGGTTTTGGAGCCCCTGTCTTTTTCTTGGGTGGAGCTCTCGGAGGTTCCACAAACACTCCATCTTTGGTGTTAGGCTTGAGTGGCTCTTTGGGTGGAATCTTTGTAAGTTTGGGAGTAGTGGTGGAGTTGGGATTCTCACTCTGGTTTAAACCACTCGACTCTCCGATCTTACCAGAAGATGTAGCACACTCAACATGCTGAGCAAAACCAACACCAGGACCTCCAGCAGCACGCTTAAACTGGGCAATCATCATCCCAAGCTGCGGCTCGCCACAAGACACCCATGACTAGATGGTCCGAAGGTATGTGTTTTCCTCCTCGGTTTGCATCTTGTCATGCTTCACATTGGCTATCTCCATCTCCAAGCCCTCACACAAAGCACACCTAGACACACAAGTGCTACCCGAGCTGGCCTTCTCAAGAGACTCAATCTTGGTATTCTTCTCTGCCAACTCGGATTGCAAGCCTGCACAAGACTTGCATGCACCCAGCAACACGGGTCTAGCCCGAAGCTCATCCACCTCTCCAACCAAAGCAGCATACTTACCTCTCAAAGTGAGAAGGTCAGTCATGTGCTTGGTGCACATCTCACACTCACTCTCCTCGGAGACTACAACGGTGGTCTTAGCAAACTCAAGGTCCCTCACCGTGTCCTCCCACTTCTGCCTAAACTCCTTCCTCTCTCTAGCTGCACGTCTCAACAACTTGTCTTGACTAAGCAAAGCAGCAGTAAGTTTTTCAACTTCAGCAGAGAGTTCCTCAGGTGTCTGGGATACCTGTGAGGAGGCATCGTCGTCGTTCCGTGGGGTCTCCTCCAGCTTGCCGTCGACCTCGTCACCAAGGGCCATGGTGCAGAAGCCCTCGTTGTCAGCGAAGAAGCAAAGGCCGTTTAGCTTGTCCTCGATCCTCTTCTTCTTCTCGGACTCGTCATCGCTTGAGGAAGCGGAGTCGTCATCCGAGTCATCGACATCGCTGAGCGTGGCGAAGAAAGCACGCTGCTCAGCCTGGGCCTTCTCCAAGTACTTCTTCTTGATGTACTCCTTGTTGAAGCCGCCCATCCGCTTGTGCTTCGCAGGGACGTACTTCTCCTTGTGCTTGCCGGAGTCATACTTGTGCCCATGATCGCCCTTCCCAAAAGCTTGCTTGTTCTTCTTGGGACAGTTGGCGATGAAGTGGCTGGGATCGCCGCACTCGAAACATCCAGAGTGTCCTCCTCCGCGGCGACGGTTCATGCGGTTGTTGTGAAACTGAGAGAACCGGTTGACAAGCAAAGCCAACTCATCATCACCCATGAATTCCAACTGCTCCTCTGTGACAGAAAGAAGAGAAGAAAGTGCAAAGCCTCCAGAGGGGTTAGCAGAAGAGCCAGAAAGCAAAGCCATTGACGGGCCAGAAGGATTCTCGTAAGAAGCCCTCGTCATGGCGTCAATCTCACTAGACTTGAGCTTACTAAAGAGCTCGTCGCATGTGAGAGTCTCATAGTTAGGTGATTCGATGATCGCCTGAACCTTAGAGTCCCACACCGACCGATCGAGAGTATGTAAAAGCTTCAAAGCCCTCTCATGATCGTCGAAAGGCAACAACTCCTTGTTGGCCCTCATCCTGTTGACAATCACCTAAAAGCGAGCGAATAAACTCTCTATGCTCTCACCAGGCATGTGTCGAAAGTTCTCATAGTCCCGCTTGTGCGACTCAAAGTGACCGGATTTGACTTGAGTGGTTCCCTCATGAAAGCGCATGAGGGTAGCCCAAATCTCACGAGCCGTGGGGAGGTGAGAAACGCGATCAAACTCAGACATGCTCAAACAGGAGGAAAGAGCATTACAGGCTTGGCTATTGGCTTCATGCTCATCGAGTAGCACGAGCAGCCAAGACCACGTAATCGGCCTTGTTGCAAATCTCCCAAACAGAAGCACCCATGCTTTGAAGATAGGCCGACATAAGTATTTTCCAATACGCATAGTTCGTCCCATCGAAAAACGGCGGTTTGCCCACGCCGCGATCCATGTCGCCTTCTATGGATCTAGAACCGGCTAAGGTGGAAGATCCTTAACCTGCTCTGATACCAACTAAAGGACCAAAAGTGCTAACGCAAGGTGACCAGAGGGGGGGGGGGTGAATGGGAGCCTCAAATTTCTTTCCAGAAACTTTTAGCCTCTGTCCCGAAAATCAACCCCGAGAGCAAACCTAGAGCTCGATAGAGTCCACGACCCTAGATGTAGGGTGGATGCTTCCAAGAAAAGCATAGCGAATGAAACTGTGTAGAAATCACTACATCGGATGCTAGCTGCGTCCGATGTACAAGCACCGGACGCGTCCGATGCGAAAAGACCCTTTCTGGAACCTTACTGAACTGCCATCGGACGCTGGCTATAGTGAACCTTCAGCGTCCGATGCTTAACCCCCGGACGCGTCCAATGGCAACGGACGGTCCGATGGTCAGCGTCCGATGCTCCTTCAAAAACGCTGACTTTTGACACGTGGCACCTGAGCGTCCGGTGTGACGAACTCAGCGTCCGATGCCCCCGACCCGAGCGTCTGATGCCCCCGAAACAACACAGTTCTTTCGTGGATTCAACCCGATCTCCTCCAAATCAAAAGCTCTAAGGCTTAGACTTGGTATGAGGAGTTCCAAGGAGGTTAGTGAGCTATCCCAAAGAGATCATGGCTCGAACCTAACTCCAAATTGGTGAATCGGAAGAGTTCGGGGGAAAGGAGACAAAAACCGAATCGAAATGAAAATCGACCGATCTGCTAGCTCGTGAGGTTAGAGGTGAATTCCTTCAGTGGAAAGATGTGCCTCACGATCTAGAACAACTCAGTTCAAATGGAATCAAAAAAGACGCATTGTGGAAGGAGATCAATCAATGGGAAAATCGTGGAGAAAAGCAACCCGCGAAGAACAACACCAAAAAGCGAATCACAACCATGAATCTGCAACTGTGTGCCTACCACATGCTATAATGGTGAGATTACGGTCTCACTTCCTCAAAATCTCATGGACACAGAGGTATGGTTCTCTGCGGATCACAGTAGCTACAGCAGGGATGTGGGAGAGTAGGAAACCCTAGAAAGCAAATAGCAAATGACTGAGATAGTTTGGGAGGTGGGTGTCTCCCCCTACTTATCCTAATTCTAATTCCCACTCTACCCCTACTAAATACAGAGCAAACCAGCTAAACCCTAAGGTTATTCTAGACTAACTCGAAGTGGATGTTGATCCGATGGCCATGCCCGCACAATAGGCAGCTTCGCCTAGACGCGACCTCACCAATTGCCAGCACGTGCCGCCACTGCTCTGCTCATCCTTTTCACAGACCTTGCCCCCGGTTTTGAGGCCGAAACAGGGAAACCTGTCTTTACGACCATCCCCCAATTTTGAGGCTGAAACCGGGAAACCTGTCGTCCATCGCCTGAGTTTTGTGGCCCAAACTCAGAAACCCGCCAGTGCCCAGGTTTTGAGGCCCAAACCTAGAAACCGTCCTCAGCCCGAGTTTTGTGGCCCCAACTCGGCAAACCCTCATCACCCAAGTTTTGTGGCCCAAACCTAGAAACCGTCCACCGGTGGTTTTTCTGTGGTTCAACCACCAAACTGACGCCGTAGAGGGGATGCACCGCCCGTGCACCCCGTCCACCGACACATGTCCCCAGGTCCTCGACCCGAGCAACACCATGCCCCGCAAGTCTCCGCTCGTCACTGTCCCAGGCTGTCAGCCACCACAGCTGATCCTCAGGCCACCAGTCCCTCAGTCCAAGCCTCACGTCTGCCCTTCACCGCTCTCGGTCCATCGGCACGACACGTCTCTACTTGACCTTCACCTTGCCTTTGATCACTGTCTCCGTGCTCGACACCTGCACAACACAAGCCAAAGAACATGCGCATCAAACCAGTTGCCAATCACTCATCACTCAAGATCCGGCATACACCCATGTATCCGCAATATGTATAGCATACGTAACCTCAACACATTCTACACATGCTAGTTGCCAATCTCAATGGTGAACATGTATCAAGTTTTAAGTTCATTTAGCATGTTCATCATTCTAATGGATAGAATAGCTCACAACATGTATCAGTGATCAAAGAGAGCCTAAGCTACAAGCATCATCATATATCATCGAAGCATACACTAAACAGAGCATAAATTCATTCTAAGGAATATAGACATGAACCTCGAAATGCAAGATGTATACATGATGAAATGCATGCAGAAAGCAGTATCGGAGTAAAACAAAACTAAACAAACTCAAGAACAAAAGAGTAAGAAAAAAGTCAGTCTATGTTACATCAAACAAAATGCTTCCCCCATCTAGAATGGGAAACACACACCAAACTCACATCTCAACCTAACAAAAGTTGAGAGATCCAAAGGCTTGGTGAAAATATCCGCAACCTGGTGGTTATGGGTGTCTACATGCCTAAGGTCAATGTCTCCTTTCTCGTAGTGATCACGAAGAAAGTGAAAGTGAACATCGATGTGTTTGGTATTGGAGTGAAGAACGGGGATCTTTGCTACACTAATGGCAGAAGTGTTGTCGCAAAGCAAAGGGACCCGACTGAAATCTAGACCATAATCACGCAATGTAGCAACCATCCATAAAAGCTGCGAAGCGCAAGAAGCAGCGGCAACATACTCGGCTTCCATAGTAGACTGGGCTACGTTCGACTATTTGCGAGAAGACCATGAAACCAGTGAAGTGCCAAGAAACTGATAAGTCCCAGAATTAGACTTGCGCTCAAGCCGACAACCGGCAAAATCCGCATCGGAGTAACCACAAAGCGAAAGAGTCGAAGAAGAAGAGTACCAAAGTCCAAACTCAGGAGTGTATCAGAGGTACCTCATGATGCGCTTGACCGCTTGCTTGTGGGAAGTCTGAGGGGACGCCTGAAAGCGAGTGCACAGACACACAGAAAACTATATGTCTGGCCTCGTTGCCGTCAGGTACAGGACCGAGCCGATCATGCTCCTGTACTCCTTCTGGTCAACTGGCTCTCTGTCCTGGTTTACCTCCATCGCAGCAGTCGTCGCCATGGGTGTCGTAAGAGGCTTTGCCTCGCCCATGTCGAACTTCTTCAGGGTGTCCTTCGTGTATTTGCCTTGATGCACGAATGTCCCGTCTCGGGTTTGCTAGATTTGCAACCCGAGGAAGAAGGTCAACTCACCCATCATACTCATCTCAAACTCCCCGCTCATAGTATCTGCAAACTTGGCAACAAGTGCGTGAGAGGAGCCACCAAAGATGATATCATCCACGTAAATCTGGACTTGCAAGGTGTCATTGCCTTGCTTGTGGAGAAACAAAGTTTTATCAACCCGTCCCATTTTAAAACCCTTGGAGAGCAAAAAGGTTTTCAAACGCTCATACCACGCTCTCGGGGCTTGTTTCAAACCATACAAAGCTTTTGACAGTTTAAAGACATGGTTTGAAAACTTGGGATCTTTGAAACCAGGGGGTTGCCTAACATAAACCTCTTCCTCTATATACCCATTCAATAAAGCACTCTTGACATCCATCTGGTAAAGCTTAAAACCCTTCGAAGTTGTGAATGCTAGAAGGATCCTAATGGCTTCTAAATGGGCTACAGGGACAAAGGTTTCCTCATAGTCTATCGCTTCTTTCTGGCAAAAACCCTGGGCTACTAGCCTAGCCTTGTTCCTAACTACCATCTCATCCTCACCCTGTTTGTTTTTGAAAACCCATTTGGTACCTATAGGGTGGCATTCTGGTGGAGGTGGAGCTAGGGTCCAAACTTGGTTTTGCTCAAAGTTCTCTAACTCCTCATGCATGGCATTAACCCAGTTAGGATCAGAAAGGGCGTGTCCAACATCTTTGGGCTCAAAAGAAGCAACAAATGCAGAATGAGCAAAGAGTCAGATTTCATACGCTCGCGACCGCGTGACTCGCTGGTCGATGCTGCCGATCATCTGCTGCGGGGGGTGTGCTTGCGGAACGCTTGGGGCCCTTGCCTCGCCGAAGTTGCCTCCCCCTCGCCAGATGCTGTCGCTCCCTCAAGTGCAGCGGGTGCTTGCTGGAGTGGTGGCTCTAGAGGACCCCAGGAAGAAGAAGTCGTGGGATCGGGTCCTCGAGCTGAAGTAGTCGTCGCAGGGTCGACAAGGGCAGCCAGTGGAGTTGGCTCGGGATCACCCCAATAGGCATCTTCCTGCTCCTCCTCCACAAAGATGGTCTCTCCCAGCTCCTGTTCTCCTGCAACATCAAAAGCAGAAGAAACACAAGGCATAGTCTTGTTGAATGTGACCTCGCAGGTCTCCACTATCTGGTTAGTCTCAAGGTTAAGAACTCGATAAGCACGCGCATGTGAAGCATAACCAAGAAACACGCCATCAGCAGAGCGAGATTCAAATTTGTCCAAATTGTCTTGCTTCAGGATAAAGCACTTGCACCCAAACACCCAAAAATGAGACACCTTGGGTACCCGTCCAAAATGCAACTCATAAGAAGTCTTCTTCATGAAAGCTCGCAGAAAGATGCGGTTTGAAACATGGCAAGCAGTGTTGATCGCTTCGGCCCAAAAACGCCTAGGAGTCCTATGCTCATCAAGCATCGTCCTGGCCATCTCAACAAGGGTCCGGTTTTTGTGCTCAACAACACCGTTCTGCTGGGGAACATAAGGAGAAGACAACTGATGCTTGATTCCATGAGAAGAACAGAAAGAGGTAAACTGGGAGTTAACAAAATCAGTACCATTGTCGCTACGAATAGCTCTAATGGTACCAGGGGGAAACTCAGTTTTCAACCTCAAAATCAGATCTCGAGCAAAAGAAAAAGCTTCATCCTTAGTCTCCATGAAGAACACCCAAGAGTACCTCGAAAAATCATCCACGATCACTAGAACGTACCACTTCCCACCCATTGAGCAAACCCGAGCTGGACCAACAGTGTCCATGTGTAAAATCTCGCTAGGTCACTTTGTCATCACCTGATTAACAGGTGGGTGAGAAGCAGCAACCATCTTCCCGTGACGACAAGGATGGCAAACAAGGTCCTTCTAAAACTTAAGCTTTGGCAATCCTTGGATTAGGCCAAGTGAGCTTAGTCTTGCAAGCAAGTCAAAGCTCAAATGGCCAAGTCTCCTATGCCACTTCCACAAATCAGAAGGACCAGCCATCAAACATCTAGTAGAGCCGAAAGAGCGAGAAAAATTAGCTCTGAAAACACGACCAAAAGGAACGATCCAACAAAAAAGATCTCCCCAAGGGTCTAAAACACGACTCAAACCCTTCTTAAAATGCACTTCAAAATCATCCTCAAGGAGTTGCGAAATAGAAAGCAAATTAAAATGCAAGTTAGAAACCAAAGCAACATCCTTAAGAACGAAGTTCTCATTTAGCCGAATAGCTCCATGAGAAGCAACCTTACCTATACTGTTATGCCCAAAAGTGATGTACTCCTTGTGCACCACGGGGTCTAGGCTGGAGAACCATTCTTTCTTTCCGGTCATGTGGCGCGAACACCCAGAATCCATAAGCCACATGTTCTCCAACCGAAGTTCCTGCATCAATAGAAAGGCAGGAAGTGAGCATATGGCACAACACTGGGGTTAGTATACTGAGAAGGATACCAGTGCTGTGTCATAGGCCCAGAAAAAGTGTTAGAAGCAACACCAAACTGTCCTCGTCCCATGGGTGGATAGCGATCACCACCAAACTAAAAGGGTGGTCCGCTATGGAACAGAAAACCTCCAAACTCACCACTGTCCCATTTGAGCAAAGTGATCACCACCAAGCTGAAAAGGTGGTCCGCTATGGGACTGTGCAGCAATGCCTCTTACACCTGGCTCATGATCATATTGAGGACGACTGGAACCGCGATGGGCACGACCACCACCCCGTGGTCTAGCTGCCTGGGGCCTAGCCACCTGAGTGGGTGCACCTCCAGGTCTGGCGCCCTGCCTCTGAACTCCCCGACCTTGCACACCATGGAGAGGGTGGTGCCTGGACTGGTTGTCAGCTCCAACTCCTTCCTAGCGTCTCTCTTCGTCCGAAAGCAAAACTCAGCTAGGTGACCCTCACGGTGACAGTACTCGCACTCGAACCTCACCACTCTCTTGGGTTGTTGGTTCCTATGGTTGCGAGGGTTGTGCACTCTAGCCGGCTGCTTGCCTCTCGGAAGGGGATCACTAGAGACGTCAGAAAGGGTGTCAAGTGTGTTCCTAAGATGGTTAGGTTTGGGAACCCGCACTTGCTTGTGAGGTGGAGCCTTGGGAGGTTCATCAAGGATTCCATCCATGGTGATAGGCTTGGGAGGCTCAGGTGGAGTGATCTTGGTGAGCTTAGGGACAGTGGATGGCTTCTCACTCAGGTTCACTCCAGTAAGCCTACTCCCGAGCAATCAGTTCCCCTCTTGAACTGACTGATCATCATGCCCAACTGCGGCTCACTGCATGATACCCAACTCAGGATGGACCGAAGGTATGTGTTTTCCTCCTCGATCTGCATCCTATCATGCCGACAATTGCCAATCTCAAGCTCCATCCCCACGCATCGCTCACATGGAGTGGACAAGGTGCTAACTGAGCTGGCCTTCAAGGCTTCAGCAAGCTTGGCATTAACTCCTGCCAACTTAGTTCGCAAGCTAGGACAAAGCTTGCACGCACCCAGCAAAGAAGGCCTCGCCTTCACTTCCTCCAGCTCCTTCTTTAGGGAAGGACACTCTTTGCAATCACCCACCAAGTCTAGCCTACTCCTCAGCTCATCATACACCTCAATCAAAGAGGCATACTTGGTTTGTAGGGTGGCAAAGTTTGTCATATGCATCGTGCACTCCTCACACTCCTGCTCATCGGTCACCTTCACCTCGGACCTAGCGAACTCAAGCTTCTTAAGCGCCTCATTCATCTTAGCCTTAAACTCGTTGCGCTCCCGGATAGCTCGCTTGAGTTGCTTGTCCTGATCGAGCACTATGTCAACAAGAGAATCGTGCTCACCGGTAAGACGATCGACAAGGGAAGAGGTTGATACCTCGGAAGCGTCGTCGTCGTCGTCGTCATCGGCGTCCTTTGCCTGGCACTTGTGGTCCTCTTCGTCCAAGGCCATGGTGCAGAAGCCCTTGGAGGAGTGGCCGAAGAAGCAGAGTCCATTGAAGTGTTCTTTAGTCTTGTGCTCGGACCCGTCGTCGCTGGAGTCGCCATCGGAGGTCTTCTCGCCGTCGCTGATGGTGGCGAGGAAGGCACGCCGACCGGCGTCGAAAGCCTTCTCCACGTTCTATCGGCGGTAGCTGCCCTTCTTCTTCCCGGTCTTGTTCTCCGGCTTGCCCTTGCGCCTGGAGTTGCGGTTCTTGCCGGGGAAGCTCTTGTCGCGCTCGGGACAGCTCGCGACGAAGTGATCTGGATCTCCACATCCGTGGCAGCCCTCACGTGCGCCACCACGCCGGTGATTCAGGCGGTTGTTGTGAAACCGCGAGAACCGGGTGATGATGAGGCCGAGCTAGTCATCGTCCAACGCCTCGACCTGCTCCTCAGTCACTGAAAGCAAAGAAGACAAAGCAAAGACAGGTGGTGAAGCGTCAGCGGAAAGAGTCGATCCACCCTTGCCTGAGACCAAAGCTATGGAATGAGAAGATGGGTTCTTTAGCTTGGCCTGAGTCAAGTGATCGATCTCGGTGGACTTGAGCTTGCTGAAAAGCTCGTCCACGGTGAGGGTGTCATAAGAAGGAGACTTAATGATAGTTGACACCTTCACCTCCCATACCCTCCGATCCAGGGCGTATAGCAACTTGAGAGCCCTCTCATGATCGTCATAGGGTAGGTTGGCCGATTGGCACACATCTTGTTCACAATCGATTGGAAACGAGCGAACATAGCATCAATCATCTCTCCCTCCAACTGAACAAAGTTCTCCTATTCCCACTTGTATGTCTCGAAGAGTCTGGTCTTGACCTGAGCGGTCCCCTCGTGATAGCTCTGAAGCTTCACCCAGATCTCTTGAGTAGTCTGAAGCTCGGAAACACGCTCGAACTCAGGAAGGGAGATGCTAGCCAAAAGTGCATTACGGGCCTTAGAGTTGGCCTCATGTTGGTCAATTTGGTGCTGACCATCTCGAGCCGCGAGGACCACGTAATCGGCGTCCTCGCATATCTCCCGCACAGAAGATCCAATGCTATTGAGATAAGCACGCATCCGAATCTTCCAATAGGGATAGTTCGTCCCATCGAAGTAGGGAGCCTTGCCGTTCCCACGATCCATGTCGCCCATAGTATCTGAAACTGATTAAGGTAGAGAAGATCCTTAACCGGCTCCGATATCAATTGAAGGACCAAATTGGCGACCAGGGGGTGAATGGGAGCCTAAAATTTCTTTCAAAATGTCAGGCCTCTGTCCCCGAAAATCAACCCCAAAAGCAAAGCCGACAAGCGTGATGTCCATGACCCAAGGTATTGGGTGAATGTTCCCAAGGAACATAGCGGGACACCACAAAAGCTCCCTCGCCCAAATTCATGCAAGTCAAAGAGTGACAGGATGAACATTGGGCAACGCGAGGGGGATTCAGGCTATTTCGCAAAGCGGGAGGCCCGATTTCTGTAGTGCACAAAATCAGGAATCCAACACAAAAAGCGGATCTCAAATCGGAGCTCGAACGCAAAAGACACGGACAAAAATGCGTTCTGACTGCACTGACCGGACTCTGACTTGCGTCCGATCAGGATCGACCGGACGCGTCCGGTCAACAGAAACCCGTTCTGAGTCTTCTCTGTGTTGGACCGGAATCAAGGGCTCAGAGTGTCTGGTCAATGCACTGGACAGCGTCCGGTCACAAGCAACGCAATGAACAGTGCGAGCTGTGAGTCCGGCCAGGCGATTCCCGAGTGTCCGGTCAAAAATGAGCAGACTGTGCAACACGTCATTCAACGATCGGACGCACGAGGTCACCGTCCGGTCAGTTTGCGGCGTGCGTACGGTCACCCCGAAACCATGCAGTTAGTCGGCGATTCGATCCAATCTCCTCCGAATCAAAATCTTTAGAGCTAAGACTCGATCTGAGAGGTCACAAGGATGTTAGCAAGCTACTCCTAGGAGATCATGGCTTGAGGCTAACTCCAAATCGGTGAATCGAAGAAGTTTGGGGGAAACAGGAAGAAAATCGATCCATCACAAAAATAGCCCGGTCTACTAGCTCGTGAGGTTTGAGACGAATTTCTTCGGTGAAAAGATGCGCCTCACAATCTAGAAGAAGTGTGTTCAAGTGGAATCAAAAACCGTTCCTCGGAGAGGGAGAATCGAGCAAAACTCCGGGAAGGCAAAAACCGAAAATGCGAAGAACACTAGAACAAAACGCGAATCGATTCGGGATTTCAACCGTGTGGCTACCACACGAGAAAATTGTGAGATTACGGTCTCACTTCCGGAAAATCCCAAAGCATAGAGGTATGATTCGAGTTCTCTGTGGATCACTAGCAGCGAGATATGATTAGAACCTAAGCAGGGGCTAGAGAGAGAGAGAGCTCAGGAACAAATGGCTGACAGAATAGAATTAGAGGAGGGGCAACTCTCTTATTTATAGCCTAAGTACAATAGTCCCCTTCTACCCCTAGATACAAGAGCGAAGAGGCCAACCCTAGGGGTATCCCGGTCCAACTCTGCTGATTGTCGATCCGACGGCCACGAGCCTTCCTCATCCTTTAATTCGCCTCGACGCAAGCCTCAGGATGCCGCCATGTGCCGTCCTGTCGACCGCCGCGCCTTCCTCGTGGATAGCTTCGCTGCCGCACTAGCCTCTCCATGCCGCGACGCATCGACCATCCTTTTCGCGGACCTCCCCCCTGTTTTGAGGCCGAAATCGGGAACCCTGGACCTTCCCCGGTTTTGATGCTGAAACCGGGAAACCTGTCCTCCAGTTGAGTTTTGTGGCCCAAACTCGGAAACCTGCGAGCCCAGGTTTTGAGGCCCAAACCTGGAAGCCGTCCTCGCGGAGTTTTGAGGCCCAAACTCAGAAACCGGCCACCCTGAGTTTTTGGGCCCAAACTCGGAAACCGTCGAGGTAGCTTTTTGAGGCTCAGCTACCGAACCCGCGCTGTAGACGGGATGTGGTTCGCACACCCCGAGTTCCAGCACCGATGCCGAAGCATGTCCAGCCTCCATGGCGGGCACAGTGCATTCGCCTTCCTTCTCGGCCTCCTGCCATGTGTCACGACGCCATCACCTACCTCCCGACTCGGCCGATGCACCGCACATCCCCATGTGCTCTTGCTTGCCGATGCCACGTGCCAGCTACCACAGCTGGTCCTCAGGTCTCCCGGTCCGTGAGTCCAAGCCTCACGTCCGCCCTTCACCGCTCCCGGTCTGTCGGCACGACACGTCTCTACTTGACCTTCACCTCACCTTCGACCACTGTGTCCGAGCTCCACACCTGCACATCAACACAGCCAAGAGACATGTTGCCCGTTGACCGATCACTCATCACTCAGGAAGGGAACCACAAGGGCACATATCAACCTTGTGTTCGCACTGTTTTTTACCCCACTTGCGCCCAACTCTTGTGCAGACTCCCTTGGCGTGTTGCGTGGGTTCCTGAACCTCGATTCTCATCTTGTGCTTGGGTTGTTTCATCGTTCGTCAGGTAGCAAAGCCAATTCACCTCTTATCTTCATTGCTTTGCTTCCATAGGTCCTTCTCGCCTCTAGCATATATGTTTTCTTATATATATCCCGTCAATTCTCTTGCAGCGAGTCAGTGGCCGTGTCAGCTTGTCAGTTGAGCAGTGTCAGACAACCCGGGGCCAAGCCCGTGGGTACGGATCGAGGCCAAGCCTCGCGAGTGACAGTGACAGTTGGTTGTCAGTGTCAGTGGGAGTTTCTGTCAATTGGGTTTCTTGTGAGCTGGTTGTCAGGGGATTTCAGTGGCAGTTGTTCTTTCAGCGACAGATCAGCGCCTCTTAGAGACTGTGCTTCCCGTTCTTATCAGCTATGCGCTGCAAGAACGTCGGTGGTGGCCCGGGGGACTCTGCTCCACGTCCACCTCCTTCCGGTTAGTGACCCGGGAAGGGGAAGCTGATTGTGCGTAGGAAGCACACCCGACAGGAGCGAGAGGCCGATCAGGCCCAGGCAGTTGTAGACGCCGCAGAGCGTGCTGAGCAGGGAGGCAGTGGCGGCGGATTGAGGATATAGGATCAGTTGTCTCCAGAGCAGCACAGAGCAGTTGAGGAGGTCGAGCGGTTCCACGGTTTGCCGACTGGCACGCTTATGGCTGCCGATCGTCGGACCACGTTCACCTCACCAGGAGTCGAGCCCCAGAGCTCCGGGCAAGGCCAGGCAGATGCCGAGGCAGCAGAAGCAGAGGCAGAGGTAGAGGAGGAGGTTCCAGAGGAGGTTCCAGAGGAGGTTCCCAGGTGTCGGTCATCTCGTCGCCGGACAGAGGTGCCACCCCAGCCCGATGTCCCTCTACGCGGTGCACGTGCTCCTTCTAGGCGTCCACCCCCGCAGATTCCGTGGTTAGACCTCCGTGCGGCCACTTGCTCGCAGATACAGACTCTTCGACTCGTCCCAGTGGAGCAATGGTTTCCTCGAGAGCGACAGCAGCAGGCAGGGGTAGACTTTTACACAGTGCTGCAGGAGGACTTTTTACAGAGGCTACAGGAACGCCGGGATCAGCCTGCGTTCTCAGAGAGTCTGCACCCTGGAGGCCCTAGTTTCAGCGTCATAGCAGCTCCGTCCAGTTCTCACTTACCTGCCTGGTCTGGCAGATTTTTTGGGACGTTCTGGCTGTTACATCGAGGATTGGGTCTTCCAGTTCTACGCGTCGTTGTGGGTGCACCCGGACCGCAAGACTATTGAGTTTGCTTTTGGCGAGGAGCACTACCGGTTGTTCACCTCAGAGACCAGAGATTGGTTTGGCCTTCGTCACTCACAGACTTGGATCCAGGACCTATGCTATGACAGGACAGAGCCACCGCGACGCCCTCACGGCGGAGAGCAGCCCCCCACAGACCTGGTGCGCCCATGTTTCCGCAAGCCCTTCGGGGAGGGTTCGAGCCGCACACCTAAGGATCTCACTCCTGCAGCTCGAATCCTCGACGAGGTCCTTCAGCGCACCTTGCTGCCCCGTGTTGGTTTCAGGGAGGCCATCTCACGACTCCAGTTGTGGCTTCTTGCTTATCTGATTCAGCAGAAGGAGTTTGATATTATGGATGTGATCATCTGTGAGATGGAGGACACAGTGGCAGAGGGCATCAAGGCCCGTCGGCAGCTACCATATGTGCATTGGATCTCCTTCATTCTTTGGAAGGTAGGTGTCACCACAGGGAGCCGACCAGACTAGTCACTTACAGGCTCTGCGGCCGTGTTCCCCACGTACAACATGACTCAGCTCTTGGGACACGGTCGGGACCGCAGGCAGCAGTAGTAAGGGGCACCGTCCAGCTCGAGACAGCGGCCAGAGGTGCCAGAGTCAGCTCAGGAGCAGGACGAGACTATCCGCGCCCTCGTAGAGTAGGAGCTTGCAGACTTAGAGGGTGAGGACACGTTCGTGGCCGACGAGACCACCGACAGCTCCGATGAGGACTACCAGCTCCCGCCCCATTTTTAGCCGAGAGCTCACGACTCACAGGCCGGGACATCTGGTATTGCTTCCTCCGACACCGCACTTCTTGCGATTCTCTCCCGGATGGAGGAGCAATAGCGGAAGGTGACACAGGACGTCCAATGCTTAGCCCAGGAGCAATAGCAGTTGGCCCAGCAGGAGGCCCTAACTCAGCAGCTGGCTCAAGTGCGTTCAGACGCCCTGTAGCGGTAGATGATGGAGCTTCAGCAACAGACCCTGAGCTTCATGGAGAGGATCATGGGGATCAGTGGAGTGGGTCCTCAGTGCCAGTGGCAGTGGCAGCAGCCCCCTCCCTAGCAGCAGATCCAGTGGCAGCCTCCTATTCCACCACAACAACAGTCATTCACTCAGCCCCAGCAGTTCTTTGGACATAGCTCCTCTCTGTTCATGAGCTTCACTACACCTCCAGGCGGGGCCCCTGTCTTCAGTCCACTGCATACTGGCTTCACTCCCTGTCCGACAAAGTCCCTGTTCGCGATGACCACCATAGTGGCGCGGGACTTGTCGGCCAGTTTCAGTGAGCTCACTGGGTTTCCCACTCCGGATCTTCAGGACCTAGCTCAGTCGTCGACAGCTCCAGTGACCTCCACCACTGAGACTCTTCCGAGTTCCGCCGCGTCTTCAGAGCAGACAGAGCCAGTCCAGTCTGAGACCACGACGACCGTGCAGCCTGAGCTATCTTCTATTCCAGAGCTTCCGCACTCCGAGGCTCAGGCGGCCATAGCTACCCAGACTGAGACAGTGACTGAGACGGCAGAGCAGACAGAGCAGGTTGAGCAGCTAGAGCAGGTAGATCCGACCCAGACCGCTCCACCTCCGCGTACAGCTACAGAGGGTCTTCTTCGTCAGACTCCGAGGCGCTACTGCAGCAATTCGAGTTCACTCAGCGTACTCCGGAGACTGCACCTGACTCGTCTACGCCAATTCTGCCCTCCGACGCTTAGTTTGGTGCTTGAAGCCAAAGGAGGAGAGTGGTCGAGTATAGCAATAGGGGGAGCGATGTCAGAGGGATTTGCTTCTTTTGTTGTGTTATGTTTCACATACGCTCCTTGCTTATCGCATCTTTTGCACTATGTTATGTTATATACTTGTGCTATGGATCTCATGACATGTTTTGTGCTCACTATGATATATTGTATGACATGTCATTTCGTTTTCGCTCGATTACTTGCGCTCAATTTTCACTTGTTATGTATTCGAGCTCTTTACTCTTGCACTTGCTATTCACTCTAACTTGTTGAGTGCAGGATGTTGGCATGATATGTATGAGCTTGCCCCTAATCATTTTCTCTTATTCGTTGCAAGTTCATACATGTCATGATTTGAAAACCTCTTGTCTCTATACTCGAGGTCGTGTTGTCATCAATCACCAAAAAGGGGGAGATTGAATGCATCTTGCCCCTAGTGGGTTTCGGTGATTGGATGAAACATAAGATTACTGTGACTAACGTGTGTTTTGCAGAAACAGGGATGGGTTAGGTCACGGTAATGCACTACAACAGAAATGGGCTTTAGCCCCGGTCGGCAAGGGCCTTTAGCCCCGGTTGCCGACCCGGGACTATGCTTCTGGGACTAAAGGCCCCCCCCTTTAGTCTTGGCTCCGGTCACCGAGGCTAAAGCCCCCCCTTTAGTCCCGGTTGGTAATACCAGCCGGGACTAAAGGGTGCTGCCAGCAGTGCCCCGGAGCAGCACCCTTTAGCCCCGGCTGGTATTACTGGCCGGGACTAAAGGGTCCCCTGGTTTTTTCCTTTTTATTTTCATTTCAGTTCTGTTTTTAGTCTTGTTTATTTATTTAATAGGTTTTCCAATATGTATTCTTTGCTGCTAATATATATATTTTTTATGTATTAGCCGCATAACACAATAAGCTTATTGCATGGATATATAATTGAATTATAGAACTACATATATAAATATAAATATATGTACATAAAATTACAAGCAATATATACATAGAAGTTGTAGAAATATTTATGTACACAAGTTGTACTCAAAAGTTTGTACTGTAAACCTATTACAAGTTATACTCCATCTAAAGATCTATATGGCATACAAATGATCATCATTTTTTGGAATCAACTTCTCGTTGATATTATAGTAGAACTCGCCATTTGGATTTATGACTTGTTCCCAAAGAAATCCTGCTATTGTCTCTTGTATTGCTTTCAATTGGCCTTGTAGCGTCATTTTTGCTTCAACCAGTCAGTCTTCAATTTGAATTAGACAAGATATTAGTAATATCTATATTATCAATATTAAGTCTATAAAAAATGAAAAGAAACATGTTATGTACTTTGATGATTTCTTAAGGAATTCTATTTGATTCTATCATCATGTACTCGCAAACATAGAAGCCGCATAAGTTGGTACCCAGTTTTTGTCTCAAAATCCACTCCACTGTAGAATGAAAAGATTCATCTCGTAATAAAGATATGAATATGACATGATATAATAAAGATACACGTACATTGATGAAGGTGTGAACTTACTAGTAGTCGTAGATTTATTGTAAGTGGGGCCTTACACTGACTCATATGTTCCCGACCAATGAATTTTTCCCAAACCCTAATCCGGCCAATGAAACATTAATAGTTGGATCATTATTTAATTAGTATACATATATACAAGCTTAGTCTATACTTTAAGCAAGCAAGCTAGGGATCGAAAAATTACCTTTGGAGGATGTCTATCATATCTTGGTAATCTTCTTGCGGTTTGCTCAACGAGTCATAGATTAACACATTGCTGTGTTTGAGATCGATGACCATCAGTATCCAGTGATAGCTGTTCATACACATGATTCATATATATATATTATTAGGGTTAAGTAAAATAGAATGTGCACATACTTATAATTAACTATATATGTCTCACGCACTTAAAGTTGTATGGGAAGAGAATTCTTTCTCTATCTTTTTGGTTCACGAAGAACCTCATGAGATTCATACACGACTCATCGCTCCAAGTCGCTGAAGGGTTTGCAGCCTTGAAAACAATATATGGATCAACAAACCCAACAGAATTGTCATGTTTATCTCTGAGCCGAGTCATCCGATACCTGCAAAATATCGAGTCGATCCACAAGTATGTATGTCAGAATACTACGTACTATATACACATACTAGAGAGTTCAATGAAAACTATAAAAGAAACACTTACAAACAATAGCAGCTAAGGAGCGATTTGTCCAGTGCGTCCATATGATATAGCTGGTGTAATTCCACCATCTGGACTAAGATTAGGTCATCGCCACGGAAGTAGTGATGATTCCGAATTCGGACAGAAATCCAATTGACATCACCGTCTTTAGAAGCCTCCATGCACCATTTGTTGATTGCAAAGATCTGCGTACCAAGTACATGTAAGTGATTGGGGTTCATTAGACTCCTGCCGGTGCAAAATTTCTCCTCCATTCATCAACTACTTCCGCTCGTGGAAACTCCAGCCCAGTAGCAATATTTTTAATCGTGTCGTACGGGTGACCGCTTTCAATGAAAAAAATTCCAATTGAGTCCATCTCAGACAAAGTGGTCTCTCTAGATTTCCGTTGTACTCTGCCCGTGTTTGAACCATACTGATTTTGCACAATTAACGGGGACAAAGGTCTTGATGTTTCCCTGAGCTGTGGAACACCCTTTCCCACTTTCTTCTTGCTGGATTGTTGTTCTTTTGCAGACTTCATTAGAGAGCGTTCGTAATCCGATTTTCGCGGAGCCTTTCGGGCTTCACGCAAGTGGATACCATGTTGGTCCACCCTTTTCCTTAACTCCTGTGGGTTTAACAAGAGGTAAGCCTTCTCCGGGTTTCTCTTCGCGTTAGCAGCGGCCTCACATTCATCAAAAAAAATTTGCACATCTTTTTCACCGAAATTTCGAACTCCTCATCAGTCTTTTCATAAGCTAATTTCTCCTGGGCTTTTTTTTCCTGATGTAGGAGCCTTCTTGTTTGGAGGTGGGGCCTTCGGTTCTGTGCTGGCGGACCACTTCTTAGGGCCGCGCGGTGGAGGCGGGGGTGTTGGAGCCCGCTGTGGAGGAGATGGTGGGGCCGGTGGCGGTGTTGGAGCCCGCGATGGAGATGGTGGACCCGGTGGCGGTGTTGGAGCCCGCAGTGGAGGTTGTGGCGTTGGAGCCCGCGGTGGAGGAGATGGTGGGGCCGGTGGCGGTGTTGGAGCCCGCGGTGGAGATCTTTGTGCGGGAGATGGGGTTGAAGCCGTGTCCTCCAACACATCGTCACTGCCAGCAGCACTATGATGCGCTGGGGAATGACGAACTGGACTATAGTTCCTGCTACGCAAAACAACGAATGATGTGAGCATCCAATTAATATATACGTATAGGAAGTTAGTGTAATAAAAATTGTTTCTCGTTCACGTGCACTACCTATGCCTCTTGAAATTTCCGGGCCCCAATCAAGCTCCCGACATTAGGGTTTATGGTTCCCCCATGAGCGTAGAACTAATTCCTGGACCGTTCACTCCAATTTCTTCTTATTGTCTCCGGGACTACCTACCGGGCAAGCATCTCCTGTTTCTGTCTCTCCCACTTTGGAAGGGCAGTCTTATAGCCACCTGATCCTAAATGATGGTGGTATTTCTTTTGAGCTGCAATCTGTTTGTTTACTCTGATACGAGCCTCGCTCTCTTGTTATCTTTTGTACTCTACAAATTCATCCCAATCGGCCCTTATCTTGACATACGCCTTAGAGTTGAAATCTGGCGTCTCGTTCTTCAGCACAAACTTGTGGTACAATTTCTTCTTCCAATCCTGAAAAAGTGTGGCCATCATCTTCATTTTCCACTCCCGAATTTGCCTCTGCAGCTCCTCATCATCCGTGTCGAACAAGAAATGAGCTTGATGTCATCCCAGACTAGCTGCTTGTCAAGATTGGAGACATAACTGATCTCGGGAGCACTTCGATTCTCTTTCCATTCATGGGCACTTATCGGAATCCGATCTCTCACAAGGAACCCACAGTGAAAGACATATTTCTGTGCATGGGGTCCTAGGGGTTGGCCTGTAGTCATATCGAATTCGGAGATTACATGATGGCCCTTCAACGGCCTCTTCGGCCCTCGTTTTGGTCTACTCTGCCCCGTCGCAGACGTCGATCCAGAGGGCTACATATAGGTAAAGACATGAAGATGAAACCCTAATACAAGCTGAAATAAAACCTAATCAAGTAATAAAGTAAATGTAAACCCTAACACGACATATTGTATATATACCTCCCCTGTATTGCCTTCTTCCATGTCAACTTGTTGTTCAGGGGGATTTTCATCATGCATTGTCATGTCTTCGTAATTCAATAAATATTGACTCCCGTCATCGCCGCCGGCGATGATATTCATCATTTCCTCCTCCATGTTCTCATTTGGGTCGGCCATTTCTGCGAATATTAAAATATATATACAATATGATCGAACACTTTGAGGTATATACAATATGATCGAACACTTTGAGGAGCTTTATACATGTAATCGCCAACATTAAAAATAACATATAAAGGGTTGGACCTTTAGTCCCGCGCGGGCTTGCGCACCGGGACTAAAGAGTCCTTTAGTCCCGGTGCGTAATACGGCCCGGGACTAAAGGGTCCTTTCCCGCCACAGTTTTGGGTTTTCAGTATTTTGGGTTTTGTATTAAGTTTTCACTATATAAATATGTTGTAATTCTTGTTAATTGCATAGTAAATTGAACAGTAGGCATAAAATTACTTAAAAATAACAGTTATATTTCCTTTGACCTTATTGTATAGTAGAAAATTTTGTAGCATAAATTCTTTTCTTTTTTTATAATAACGAATATAAATGTAAATAACCATTTATATTTGGTTAATGCAAAAATATAATGTTAAATTTAAATTAAAAAAATTGTTGGCTTTCAGTAGAAAATTTATTTTCATATCATTTGGACGTTAATCTTTTGTTTATAACCTAAAAAATCATTGCCCAATTTCATTGTACCCAACAGATGCAGTAGTTTTAGATTTTTAAATTTAGTTTTCTTTTTAAATATATCTTAAATCTTACTAATTTAACAGAAAATTAAATAATTGATATACTTTCTTTTAAAAATTAGTTTTAGATTTTTGAATTTAGTTTTCTTTTAAAAATATACTTTTTCTTCTTATATGTATTTTGAAGATGCACATCTAGAGGAGCACATAAATCAATGATCACTACTAAATATATATATATAAATCCATTATCAAATAAATGAACCCTTAATTAATTAATTATTACATAATATCTTTACAACCGACTATTTAGCGGGCACAACTGCGAACCTCCTCTTGACATATGTCCCTTGGTTATGATCATTCCTTAACCATGGAGTTTCCTCATTGTTTAACAAAATGCTTGGGTCTTTGTTCACTTTGAATGGCAGAATTCGGTCTTCTTTTTCATAATCACCTGACATGTCTGACTTGTCCTCAATTCCGATAATGTTTCTTTTCCCTGAAAGAACAATGTGGCGCTTTGGCTCGTTGACGATCGAGCTGTTATCATTTTTCCCTCTTTTTGGTTTTGTAGACATGTCTTTCACATAGAACACCTGACTCACATCCGCGGCAAGGACAAATGGTTCATCTTTGTACCCAATATTGTTGAGGTCCACTGATGTCATCCCATACTCCTTGTCGACTGTTACCGCACCTCCGGTACCGGTCATCTTGACCCATTTACACCAGAACAAAGGGACTTTAAAATTAGGTGCGTAGTCTAGTTCCCATATGTCATGTATGCGGCCATAATATGTTTGTTTGTTCCCATTTGGATCCGTGGCATCCACGTGTACACCACTGTTTTGGTTGGTGCTCCTTCCGTCTTGGGCTACTATGTAAAATGTATTCCCATTGATCTCGTACCCTTTGTACGTGCTGATATGCCATGATGGTTGTCTGGCCAACAAATAAAGCTGCTCATTTATGTTGTCATCACCCTGACATTGTTTTCGCAACCAATCGCCGAAGGTTTGCATGTGCTGACGTGCAATCCAAGATTCACTCTTCCCGGGCCACTTGGATCGAAGAAAATCCTTATGTACCTCGATATATGGATCGACCAATGAGGAGTTCTGTAGAACTGTGTAGTGTGCTTTATCGAAGTAATCGTCTCCTGTAACGATATATGTTTTCTTCCCTAGTTTTCTGCCCTCGTGTCGTGATTCAGGAACACCAATCGGGTCAAGGTCTGGAATAAAGTCCACACAAAACTCTATGACCTCCTCTGTGCCGAAGCCCTGGGCGATGCTTCCTTCAGGCCGAGAACGGTTATGAACATATTTTTCCAGGACACTCATGAACCTCTCGAATGGGAACATGGTGTGTAGGAACACAGGACCGAGAATAATGATCTCCTTGACCAGGTGAAGTAGGAGGTGTGTCATGATATCAAAGAATGATGGAGGGAACCCCCACTCAAAGCTGACGAGACATTGAACGACATTATTCTGCAAAGTGGAAAGTTCCTCTGGATTGATTGCCTTTTGTGAAATTGAATTGAGAAATGCACATAGCTTCACGATGGCTAGACGTACATGTGGAGGTAGAATTTCTCTTAGAGCAACAGGAAGCAATTGGGTCATAAGCACATGGTAGTCATGGGACTTCAAGTTTTGGAACTTCTTCTCTGGCACATTAATTATTCTCTTTATATTGGAGGAGAATCCAGATGGGACCTTGATGTTGTTAAGGCATTCAAACATGCTTTCCTTTTCTTCTCTGCTAAGAGTGTAGCTAGCAGGGCTTAAGTACTGGCACCCGTCATCTATCTTCTCCGGTTGCAAGTTGTCTCGTTCTTTCATGCGCTGGAAGTCCTGTCGTGCTTCAATTGAATCCTTAGGCTTTCCGTAGACACCCATGAATCCAAGGAGGTTGACACAAAGGTTCTTTGCCAGGTGCATTGTTGACTCTTGCTAACGTCGTCACTAGGAGTAGACTATGGAATCTCTCTCGGCAACGGCGCTAGAAAGGCTTGTTGGTACTTCTTAATGTAAGAAGTATAACTAACTATTCTTATCACTATTGGTAAATTCCGCAAGTGCACAGAATAAGTCAATTGTAGCACTTCACCCGGGAGTAACCGAGTATCGTATTTATTTCCACAGGGAAGCAACTATGGCAGAACTAACACTAGGACTGCTATGAACAACCAGTGATTCTAGAAAGGTTTATCGAAATGTATCAATGGGGGTTGATTTCTACTACTACTAAAAAAAGAAAGAAAGAAAGACTAACTACTACTACAAATCTAAATCGGCGGGGTCTGGCCGATGAACAGATTAATGTTTTCCTACACACTTACGAACACAACTAACTTAGCAAAAAAGATTTTATCTAGTTCTTCGAACTGTACACACCCTCTGGACTATTTACCTCAGACGTGCACAACGAGGTTTATAATTTAAAAACTAACCCAACTACGTGGTGGAATCCAAGGCTCCCAGGGCTGTCACCACTTGTTTGCTACCACAGCTATCCGGGGGGGGCTAGCCACAAACTAAGGTATAATTAGTCTAAGCACCGCGCTTACACTAATATATACTACTCTAATCTTGCGTACAAAACTAGAGCACTGATTACTCAGCGAAGAACCCAAACTAGATACAAACTAAATACTAAGTTATCTATGATCGAAAGTACTCAACAAGAAAAATAAGTAAAGAACTTAAAGTAAATGCTGAAAGTAGAAGAACACTAAGATAAATGAAGAAAGACTTGGAATTATACCTGAGACTCTGAAAGATCCTCTATTACAACTCCAGCTCTTCTCTTCTACAGTCTCGGTCTCACTCTAAGTCTCTCAACTAGAGTGTTACTTCACCAGAGCTTAGCTTACAAGAGAGTGGGACTAATGAGGTGAGGTCTGAGTACAAATGAGCTTGGGGGGTCCTATTTATAGCCTAAGGGACCAAGGGGGGGTACTTATGGACCTAGGGTTAGGTCAGGGGGGTGAGTGAGGTGGCGGGCGCCAGCCCTAGGTGGCGGCCGCCACTACCCTGGCCGTTGGATCCACCGCCATTGCTTCTACGGCATCCATGGGCTCCAGGGAGGCGGTTCCAAGGTCGGTTGCATGTCCAAAAACCGTCACCTGGGCAATTAGGTCATGATCCATGTGACATCTCTTCTAGCCCTTGGATGCAATGACCTAAGTGATCAGTGGCTGCAAATGAGTGTGGCACGCCTCCCCTGTATCAGTGATGTGGTAGGGGAGGAGTTTGGGCCTCACTACCCTGGCGGCCGCCATTGAGGGGTGGCGGGCGCCACCCCACCTTGGCCCAAAGTGAGCCCAGGTGAGTGTGCTCGCCTCCTGGTGGGTCCTCTTGGTCATTTTGCTCAAAAACCCTGCAATTACCTACATTCAAAAAAAACTCAAGGACAAGTGGAAATCGTTAGTTTATAAAAGGTTTTTGGTTGATTTTAGGTCCTTGTGTTGCGTTATATGACCTTGTTGATGCTAAGAATATAACACTTAGTGAGCATCAACAAGCTCCCCCAAGCTTACCTCTTGCTCGTCCTCGAGCAAGCATGGACTTGAATCTTGGAAACTCTGTGTTTTAGTTGTGTATGCCCATATTATTTTCATCACCATGGAATTGGTAGCCTTCCCTGCGCTCAAGATTAGAACAAAAGACCAGCAAGAAAGAAGGTTTGTCTTTCCCTTGCCAATTTTGCTAATCAAGATATGTGAAGTTTTTGCAAGTTTTATTCAAAAGAAAGCATGCTTAGTAACTTCTGTGGCTCACTGAATCACTCATATTTGTATATGGAAATGGAAGAATTATCCTCTCACTAAGACTTTACGTGGGGTGTAATGGGTAGGATAGGAATGAGCATGCAATGCTAGCATAATTTTGCTAAGTTAGACAAATGGTGCAAAGGAGCAACAAGTCATAGGTTCAGACCAGGAATATGCAAGTGTGGTGGTATTATTGTGGCTAATACTTTCATGGCACTTCTTCTTTTTATCTCATTTGTGGGATCATGGCTATGAATGAGAGCACTTGCTCTTTTGAATATTCTTTTCTTTCTAGAGCACTTGCTCTTTTTTTAGAGCACTTGCTCTCTCTCTCTTTTTTTATTTTAAATGCTATAGCCATGTCCCTGAGATTTCATTATGGAGCATGATATTTTGCCATGTAGTATTTCTAACAAAGAATGGAAATAAAGACATGTTGTGTGCGTATTCTCAGTGTAAGAATAGCACTATATAGGTGGGTGCAAGTGAATTCCTTGGTCTAAAAATATGACAAGTTTCTCTACCATGTCTATCAACAAAGGTCTAACTAGCTCAACACTAACATGCAGCAAGTGGAAGCTCCTACTCTAAGAGTAAATATTATTTGGCTTTGGTAGGACTTTCTTTGCCACAGAAGTACTTAGAGCAAGTTTTTAAATTTTTCAAAATAACTGCTCCACTAACTTGACTTGCTCAAGTCAAAGTAGAAACTTACTTCCCCTTAACTTAGTGTAATAGTCATGTCTCAATTTTAGTTCTAGCATAGGTTCTCCCATGATAACTCTAATGCATGGCATACATTATTTTTTTTTCATTAAAAGACTTACGATGAGAGCGTTTCATTTATTGCTATTTATTTATTATTATTTTTGTAACTTAATAAAGCTGGAAATTAACTAAGATAAAACTCAAATTTAAATTACTGAAATTAAAAATTGACACTAATAAAGACGGCAGTGATACTTACCTCTTTGATGGGGGTCCTCCCCCAAGCTGGCTGTTCGCGTGGTCGGGTTACATCCATCCCTGACGACGGTACATGTCGTCCCAGTTCTGCTGGTTATGCTGCAGGAGAGAAGAAATATTACCCAGTTCTCCACCAGTTTCCTGGCGGAATTGCTGGAAATTTTGGTTCAGTTCGCTCAAGTCCTGACGGATTTTGGCAGTATCCATGGTGAGTCCATCCATTTTGTGCTGAAGATATCCCATATCACGCATCCACTCATCCTAATGAAAGGACGAATGGCGAGTGGCCTGTGGCGAGATTCCCCTAAGGATGAACTTATCACCACGACCAGTGTACCGGGTGGATCCTCCCAAAGAGTGGGATGAACTCCCCAACTGGGATGAGTGAAGGGACGCCTCATGGCCGTATCCCCACTGCGGATGTTGCGGTTGCTGCCAGTTCGACCCCCCTGCTTGGTGCGAGCCAGGGGGTGTCAAATGACCATAGTGTGCTGCTCCTCCATACTGCTCTGCATGAAAAGGGTCAAACTCCTATGCCGCTGCTATGTCTCTTGCCGCCTCTTCTGCTGCACGGGTCTGCGCTCGCGTCCTCCTCCTGGGAACCTGCATGATGTTCTCTAGAGCCAACCTGCGGTTTCTTTCTTCCTCGGTTTCCAGGGCCAAAAGTAACGTTGGTGCATTCACCAACCAAAGTGACATGTCAGGAAGAGCGATTTTGTTCACATAATCCTGGTAGATCATGTGAATTTCACCGGTCTCCTGGTTCTCATGCAAGAGGTGTCCTTGCGAGAAGTGTTCCATGGTCAAAAGTTCTGGGTCACTAGGAATGTAAGAGTATATAGCGGTGTTCAGCAGACCCATGTTTAAAGCCAGTCTAGTTATCCATGATGTCATTTCGATATTTCCAGTGCGTTGATCAAATTTAGACCAGTAGTCCGCCATGGCTTGGCTGGGGGGTGATACTTTTATGTGGTTTACTAGAGCATAAAGCAGCAGCATTTCGGGCTTTTTAATTGGTCTTAAGTCAGGTCTTGGAAAAAGTGTGATACTAATATATTCGTGGAAAAACCTGAGCGTGGGGTTGTGGATATTACTTGTATGGGGCAAGCCTGGGTTTCTGTTCCCAGCAATACTTTTCCAAAATTCATTTCTATTGAATCTCGTACAGGCAGATTCCAAGCTCAGCAAGCATGAATCATCAAAGTTTAAATTCTTGCTGAACTGCTTCCATGTTAAAGCATGTTCTTCATTAAAAAGCCAAAACTTTATGTGATTAGCAGATATTTGCATTGTGGCCAGAAATTCCATTGTGAGGGGAAGGATTCCCTCCTCATTAACCTTCCATGCATCTTCCCATCCCAAGGTTCGAAAGATATAGAGAAACTCATTGTCCATACCAGTGCGACTTAGCAAGTCGTCGTTGATGTGGCGGGTGTGAACGAACTCCCTCTCACAGAGGATGTTTCGGGCCTGCTGTTCCCGATCACTCTGCCAGATGATATTACTGACAGAATTCAGGACATGGATGGTCGGTCCAGCCTGGTGTGTGGGCGGAGAGTCCCGATCCACCGACATTTTGTTGGTGGATGGAGTACCCCACCTGACACTCTGCTCATCACTCCCAGCAAAGCGAATGTGAGTGTTTGCCCTCAACGAACTTCCATCACCCTTACTCTTCTTCTTCTTGCCGGTGAAGAAGTTCTTAAGAGGGCCCATGATCTCCTCACTAGTGCTCAAGGTGGCTGGTGTTTTTGTGTTTTGAGTGAGATGTAGGAACTTGCATCGGGTGTGGGTAGTATTTATAGGCTGAGGATGGAAGGGGGAAGGCTGAAAGCTTCACCACCCTGGCGGGCGCCACCCCACCTTGCCCATTTCTGTCTGCAACCAACACATGAGGTTTCCCTCGTAATGTCCACTGAAATTCCAAGTGGGGAATAAAGTGGTAGTGTCGGGGCAAAGTGCAAGGAGTGTAACCTCCTAAATGGAGTAAGTGGGCTGAAAATTTCAAAGACCACTTCTTCATCCTGGTCATACTTTACACCAAGGATGGTGGGAAACTTACTCGGGTGCAGCTTCGTGCAGAACTATGGAAATTGAGGCGGGGGGGGCGGCACAGGAAAAAGTGGCGGGCGCCACCCCTTTATGGGTAATTCCCACTCAAAGCCACTCCTTCTCTCACCTTGTGCTCTACTCATCACTCCTCACCAGAATTTTTGAGTGGAGAAGAGTCCAAAAGATGGAGTGAAGTTGAAGAGAGAGGGGGAGACATGGGAGTGAATGAGTGCATTGAAAAGAGCAAAGGCATGGGTCTCTCCTGGTGTTATTTGAGTCTATGAGCTAGGGATGATAGTCTAGTTGATTGGCTAAGTGAAAAAGGAAAAAAAGGCCTATAGGGTGGCGGGCGCCAGCATGGGGTGGCGGGCGCCACCCCTAAGGCTGCCCTAAGCCCCCTAGGCTCCACCTAATCTCCCTACTAAGCATCTATTTTGCAGAAAATTAAGTTGCTTAAGTAAAAACAAAAATTTAAATGCGGGATAAAGACTTACCTTAGCTTAACATACCTTGGTTAGCTGTTTTGGATTCCCGATTAGTATCGCCTTCACGGTGGTTGTGGTGGAGTGTCGGCACCGACGAACTTTGATGCTGGGTGTTTTTCCGGTCGCGGTGTGAACTGGAATTTCTCCTCCTTTCCACTGATGTGGAGCTGAATTTCTCCAGCTCCTACATTAATGGTGGATTTTGCAGTGTTCAAAAATGGCCGTCCCAAGATCAATGGCGTCCAGTGGTCGGGATTAATATCCAGAACCTCAAAATCTACCGGAACAAAGAGATTCTGGATTTTCACCGGAATATTCTGAGAACATATATCATGAATGATTGACTTTGATGAGGAAGGTTTGAGGTTTTACCCGGTTTAGTCCATATCTCACTATGCGCTTAATGTTTATGACTAACCGGTGGCATTGAGTTGTGGTGTGTTCCTGTGTTGGCGTGCGTGTGCGACATGTGTCTCTTGGCTGTGTTGATGTGCAGGTGTGGAGCTTGGATACAGTGGTCGATGGCGAGGTGAAGGTCAAGTAGAGACGTGCTGTGCCGATGGACCGGGAGCGGTGAAGGATGGGCGTGCCGTGCGGCGTACGTGCCATGCCGATGTACCCAGAGCGGTGAAGGGTGGACGTGAGGCTTGGACTGACGGACCAGAGGGCCAGAGGACCAGCTGTGGTAGCTGGCACGTGGCATCGGCGAGCGAGAGCACATGGGATGTGCGATGCATCGGCCGAGTCGGGAGGAAGACGATAGCGTCGTGGCACTTGGCGGAGGTCGGACACGGGCTTGCGTGCGGCGCAAGTGCCGCTGGCCAAGTCAAGAAGGAAGGCGAAGGCGTTGTTCCCGGCGTGGAGGCTGGACAAGCATCGGCATCGGTGCCGGTGGTCGGGGTGTGAGAACCACACTCCGTCTACGGTGCGGGTTCGGTAGCTGAGCCTCAAAAAGCTACCATCGACGGTTTCCGAGTTTGGGCCTCAAAACTCGAGGTGGCCGGTTTCCGAGTTTGGGCCTCCAAACTCGGGATGGACGGTTTCCAGGTTTGGGCCTCAAAACCTGGGCTTGCGGGTTTCCGAGTTTGGGCCTCAAAACTCGGGGTGGACGGTTTGCCAGGTTTGGGCCTCAATACCTGGGCTGGCGGGTTTACCGGTTTGGGCCTCAAAACCAGGGGTGGTCCGAAAGGACGGTCAACGCATGGTGGCGTGGAGAGGCTGGCGCGGCCGAGAAGCTATCCACGAGGAAGACGCGGTGGTCGACGTGGCGGCATCAGGAAGGTCGCGTCGAGACAAAGCTACCAGATGTGCGGGGGTGGGCGTCGGATGAAAATCACCAGGACTGGACGGTTTTACCCGTGGGGGGTATTTGGGTTGAGTGCTTAATGTAAGGGCATTTTGGTCTTTGGACGTGCGCCTATATATATGAGGGGGGCTGCTAGGGCAGCCGCATCCTTGGGAATTCTGGATGGTGTCTCTCTCATTTTGTTCCTGTGAGAGAAGGCTAGGGTTAGGGAGAGTTGGCTCTTGTTCTTGAGCTTTTTGCCATCCAAGCTTTGATTTGCTAGGATGGCTTGTAGCCCGACACCGAGTGCTTAATCAATCATCCATTCCTCTGAATCCAGGGATCAAATTCGTGGTTGAATTCGCGTTTTGAATTTGTTCTTCGCGTTCTTCATTTCTCCACGATTTTCTCCTCCCCCGATCTCCCTCTACGTTGCATCTTTTGTGATTCCGTTTGAATCAACTTGTTCTTTGATGTGAGGAGAACATTTCCACCGAAGGAATTCATCTCTACCCTCACGAACAAGTAGATCGGGTCGAAATCGTTTTTGTTCTTCCCTCTTCCCCTTTTCTTGTGTTCTTCGGATTTCTCATGGATTAGTTGGGTTGAAGCGATGATATCCTAGGATTAGCTTCCCAACACATAGAAGTTTGGTTGCAGCCTTGTTCGATTTGGTGAAGATCCAATCGATTTTGGTTTTGTCTCGTGCAGTTTTTGCACTTTCTGGAGGTCACGGACAGTCCGCCGTGGGGGTCTCGGACAGTCCGCCTTAGCCGCGGACAGTCCGGGCATCGGGGTTTCAGCCGAGCAGTGGCTGTTGGCCTCGGGCTTTTTCCTCTCGGGTGACCGGCGGACAGTCCGCTGTTGACCGGCGCGGACAGTCCGCGAGTCGCGCAGGGGAGGATCAGCAGCGTTGCTGTTTTGCGGTATTGGCCGGCGGACAGTCCGCCAGGGTTTCGCGGACAGTCCGCCCCTGGTGCGGACAGTCCGGCATCTACAGCCCGGACAGTCCGAGAATCGGCTGTAGGCATCAGTTTATTGCGTTTGCCCTCCTGGCTTTTCCGCTTCGTTTCCGGACTTATCGTTTGCTCCTAGAGTTCACCTAGGAACCTCTCTACATATCTTTTCTACGCGTTAGCATCGGTATTTGGAGGAATCCCGACGTAGCCCTCTATCTACGTTTGGGAGTGGTTTTTGGGTCCGAACTTGACTCGGAGTTTTGGGAGTTTTGGTTTGCTCTCTTGTGTGGTGCCTCGCTGTGATCCTAGGGATCATCCACCCACTATCCAAGGGTCGTGGGCATCACGTTTGAGTCCGAAGCTTTTGGGGTTGATTTTATTGGGACAGAGGCCGTAATTTCTGAGAAGAAATTTTAGGCTCCCATTCACCCCCCCTCTGGTCGCCTTGCTTTAGTATTTTTGGTCCTTCATATTCTCTGCTATTCCCGCGGGATATCAGAGCGATTGATCGGCTAGCTGCAGACACATAGAAGTAGAGGACAAGGTATGATGATTTAATTTATCATATATTACCTTGGGCATCACGCTGACGCTTGCTCCCAGATCATAGAGTGCATGCTCGAAGTGCTGCTCTCCAATTGAACATGCGATCGTTGGGTTTCCTAGGTCCTTCTTTTTTTCTCGGAGTTGGTTTAAAATGACCGCACTGCAATCTTCGGTCAATTTAACCACATCCCTTCTTGGAATTGGTTTCGTCTTATTGAGCATGTCTCTCAAATATTTTGCATAAGTTGGAACCTGCATAGCGTCAATAAATGGCACATGTATATATAATTTTTGAATTACCTCGATGAATTTCTTGAATTGGTCATCTTCCGTCGGATTTCTGTTTCGATCTGGAAAAGGTAATACATGTGTATCATAAAATTCATGAGGAGCAGTTCGTACCTTGGATGAAGGTTCAGCTGGGGTCTCCTCTTCTTCGTCTTCTTCAACATTAACAATATTTTTCTTCGCAGCAGAATTGCTACTAGGAACTAAATTAGGATGAGGTGGATCACGAGGATTTACCACCTCTCGTGGTTACAGCTTTTAATTCCTCATAGTATTTAATTTGAGATTTAATGTTATCTACTGTTTTCTCTAATCTCTTATTAAAATTAATTTGTTCCTTAAATGCTTCAGAAAAATCTTTCAGTTTAGCATAAATTCCTTCTAACATTTTATCATGCTCAATTAATTTATTATTTATGCTATCATTAATTCTACCTTGATTAGAAACTAATTTTCCAATAGGAGAATTAAATACGGAGGTTTGAGGCATACCTTTATTATTCCATTGTTGGATCATTGGAATTGGAGGTTCTCCGTAGCCACCATTATTAAGAAGGGATTTTGCATCCTCTTTCTTAATTCTTCTTGACCTTCACTTGACGAAGCGGCTCTTTGCTTGGCGTAGTACTCCATTGCAGCGCGATCTCTCTTCTCATTTATTCTTTGCTCTAGCAATTTTACCAAAGTTTGCAGGGTAACAGAATCAACTTGCTTAATTTCAGACATACCTCTAGCACGTTTTTCTGTCCATCCTTGATTCGCCACCATTGTCTCGATTAGTTTTGTTGCCTTCTCTACAGTGAGAGAGAGGTATGCACCTCTGGCGGCAGCATCAATGTGTTGTCGAGATTCTTGCTGGAGTCCATGGTAGAAGCTCTGGATCAAGTACCAGTCTTGCACACCATGGTGGGGACAATTTTCAACATACTCTTGTAGTCTCTCCCAAGCTTCAGTGATTATTTCTTCGTCTCCCCGTCCAAAGATAGAAATCTTGCTACGGAAAAGAATAGTTCGACTTATCGGGCAGAACTTATTGAGGAATTGATCCGCGCATCTCACCCATGTCAGCAAGTCTCCAGAGTTGAAGAGGAACCACTGCTTCGCTTTTTCCACTAATGAAAATGGAAAAAGACGAAGTCTAATGGCATCCTGCGAAACTCCCTGCACAGAAATTATACTACATATCTCCAAAAAATTCCGGAGATGAGCATTGGCATCCTCGGAAGGTTTGCCATTAAATGCAATAGCTTGAGCCATAGGTATTAGCTGAGGTTTAAGCTGAAAATCTACATTACTAGTAGAAGGTAACACTGGAATGTGAGCAAGAGTAGGCATGGAATACTCACGGAGTGTTTTGGTCGATGTTGATGACGATGTCGGCGTTGGTGTTGATCGATCGGTGGAGCAGCTTGGTTCGTTTGTCACTTTTAACTAGGATTCTTGTCATGACGAACTCCTCTCGCAAAGCTCCAGGTTCTTCCTCATAGGAGTGAGATTAGCTCTCGCTCTCCTAAGAATGGCCTCGAGATCTTCTTGATAGTTGCTCGGAAGATTGAATCCAACAATGGCTACTCTTGCTAACGTCGCTAGAACTACGGGGGTTAGTTCAATAGAAATTGCAAAGAATTAATTCTAGCCAATTGCTTCCCCGGCAACGGCGCCAGAAATGTTTGTTGAATCTTCCTAACGTCGTCACTAGGAGTAGACTATGGAATCTCTCCCGGCAACGGCGCCAGAAAGGCTTGTTGGTACTTCTTAATCTAAGAAGTATAACTAACTATTCTTATGACTATTGGTAAATTCCGCAAGCGCACAAAATAAGTCAATTGTAGCACTTCACCCGGGAGTAACTCAGTATCGTATTTATTTCCACAGGGAAGCTACTATGACAGAACTAACACTGGGACTGCTATGAACAACCAGTGATTCTAGCAAGGTTGATCGAAATGTATGAATGGGGGTTGATTTCTACTACTACTAAAAAGAAAGAAAGAAAGACTAACTACTACTACTATTCTAAATCGGCGGGGTCTGGCCGATGAACAGATTAATGTTTTCCTACACACTTACGAACACAACTAACTTAGCAATAAAGATTTTATCTAGTTCTTCGAACTGTACACACCCTCTGGACTATTTACCTCAGACGTGCACAATGAGGTTTATGATTTGAAAACTAACCCAACTACGTGGTGGAATTCAAGGCTCCCAGGGCTGTCACCACCTGTTTGCTACCACAGCTATCCGGGGGGCTAGCCTCAAACTAAGGTATAATTAGTCTAAGCACCACGCTTAAACTAATATATACTACTCTAATCTTGCATCCGAAACTAGAGCACTGATTACTCAGCGAAGAACCTAAACTAGATACAAACTAAATACTATGTTATCTATGATCGAAAGCACTCAACAAGAACAATAAGTAAAGAACTTAAAGTAAATGCTGAAAGTAGAAGAACACTAAGATAAATGAAGAAAGACTTGGAATTATACCTGAGACTCTGAAAGATCCTCTATTACAACTCCAGCTCTTCTCTTCTACACTCTCGCTCTCACTCTAAGTCTCTCAACTAGAGTGTTACTTCACCAGAGCTTCGCTTACAAGAGAGTGGGACTAATGAGGTGAGGTCTGAGTACAAATGAGCTCGGGGGGTCCTATTTATAGCCTAAGGGACCTAGGGGGAGTACTTATTGACCTAGGGTTCGGTCAGGGGGGTGAGTGAGGTGGCGGGCGCCAGCCCTAGGTGGCGGCCGCCACTACCCTGGCCGTTGGATCCACCGCCATTGCTTTTACGGCATCCATGGGCTCCAGGGAGGCGGTTCCAAGGTCGGTTGCACGTCCAAAAACCGTCACATGGGCAATTAGGTCATGATCCATGTGACATCTCTTCTAGCCCTTGGATGCAATGACCTAAGTGATCAGTGGCTGCAAATGAGTGTGGCACGCCTCCCCTGTATCAGTGATGTGGTAGGGGAGGAGTTTGGGCCTCACTACCCTGGCGGCCGCCATTGAGGGGTGGCGAGCGCCACCCCACCTTGGCCCAAAGTGAGCCCAGGTGAGTGTGCTCGCCTCCTGGTGGGTCCTCTTGGTTATTTTGCTCAAAAACCCTACAATTACCTACATTCAAATAAAACTCAAGGACAAGTGGAAATCGTTAGTTTATAAAAGGTTTTTGGTTGATTTTAGGTCCTTGTGTTGCGTTATATGACCTTGTTGATGCTAAGAATATAACACTTAGTGAGCATCAACATGCATCACGTCGATGGCATGGCGGACCTCTAGGACATGCCAGTAGGGTAGCTCCCAGAATATGGAATTCTTCTTCCACATGGGTGTGTGTGTCCCAAAGCGTCTTTGGGAACAGGTTCGCTGCCCCGTCCCTTTCCAAATACTACTTTCGTATCCTTCACCATTTCGAGTATATCATCTCTGGTTCGGTTTCGAGGCTTGGTTTGGTGGCCTGCCTTACCTTTAAAATGTTTGCCTTTCTTTCTTACTGGGTGGCCCATGGGAAGAAACCAACGGTGCCCAACATACACGACCTTCCGACACTTTTTCAAAAATAAACTATCAAGGTCATCGAAACAGTGTGTGCATGCATTATATCCCTTGTTTGTCTGGCCTGAAAGATTACTTAGAGCCGGCCAATCATTGATTGTTACGAACAATAATGTTCGCAGGTCAAAGTGTTCCTCTTTGTACTCATCCCACATGCGTATGCTTGGTTTGCTCCATAGAAGTAGAAGTTCCTCAACTAATGGCCTCAGGTTGCCAGGTTGCATCATAATGAACTTCTGCTTCATGCATAACCACAGAGGAAGGTTGTAGATACATAAAGTAACTGGCCAAGTGCTATGACTACTGCTTTGCTCCCCAAAAGGATTAAAACCATCTGTACTTAAAGCGAACATCAAGTTTCTAGCCTCATCTGCAAACTCTGGGAATTCTCTGTCTATCGCTCTCCACTCGGATCCATCAGCTGGGTGCCTCAGCATATTGTCTAACTTACGGTCTTCTTTATGCCACCGCAACAACTTTGCATTGTCCTTATTTCTGAACAAACGTTTCAAGCGTGGTATTATAGGAGCATACCACATAACCTTGGCAGGGATTTTCTTCCTGCTTGGACGTTCTTCACCCTCTACGTCGCCAGAATCATCTCGCCTTATCTTATACCGTGATGCTTCACATACCGGGCATGCATCCAAATTCTCGTATTCCTCCCCACGGTACAGGATGCAGTCATTAGGACATGCGTGTATCTGCTGGATTTCTAATCCCAAAGGGCAGACGACCTGTTTTGCTTTGTACGTAGTGGTGGGCAATTCATTAGCTTTAGGAAGCATCTTTTTCATTATCTTCAATAACTGCCCAAATGCCTTGTCGGATGTGCCATTCTTTGCCTTCCATTGCCGCAGTTATAGTGTAGTACCCAGCTTTTTTTGCCATCTTCAGCAGTGGGATATAGCAATTTCCTATGATCCTCTAGCATGCGCTCGAACTTGACCTTCTCCTTGTCACTTTTACATTCTATTTGTGCATCACGAATGGCATCACAAAGAGCATCAACATCAGTTGCCACATCTTCTGCCGCTGCCGCATCTTCTTCACCATCTCCCCCCACTGCATCATCATAGAAGGCACCGTACTGAGCAATAATATCGGCGTGGGCCAATTCTTCTTCACCTTCTTCACCATCATCCATTACAAACCCCCTTTCTCCATGCTTCGTGCAACAAATATAGTTTGTTACGAAACCTGACTTCAACAAATGCGTATGAAGAGTCCTTGAGCATGAATATTCCTTTAAATTATTACAGGCGGCGCATGGGCAGCACATGAAACCATCCTGTTTGTTTGTCTTAGCCACACCTAAGAAATAGTGCACACCAGCAAGAAACTCTTTGGAGTGGCAGTCGATATTATACATCCAATTGCGTGACAACATCTGCATTAAATATTACAACCATGCACTTAGTAGTTTCTCATGTTATTGCACAACACTTATGACATCACATGATTGATTAATTCAAGCAAGCTTGACTACAACGAAGACAATCGCAGCTAGCACTAAAAAAACTAAAACTAAAATGCACTTACGCAACATAATTAGTTCACGTCCGATCCCAACTAAAATAGACAGATCATTCGCTTCATCAGCATGGATGGGCTGCTGCCGCTGACTCACTGCCCTCATCACCTTCAGCGGCAACCTCCTGTGCAACAGAATTTCGTACGTGCTGAACGTACTCTTCCTCCCAGTACAAACCTTTACATCCACCGATGCCCTCCCACTGCAATTAGAACAAAGAATAAGAAATTTAAACAACATCATCAAGCAAAACCGATACAAATAAACCATATTAATCAAATGCGGGTAAATAATAACCCACCTCATGGTCCGGACACTTGTAGAGTATACGACCCTTGTTGATTCCCTCTTTTTTCACTCGGTACTCCTTCATAATTTTCTGCTTACACTCGCCGCAAGCAATGAGAGGAAGATCCGGCCGTAAACGCTTCAGATCCCGAAGATGAGAGGCTCAGGACCCAGTCACGGTTGCCATCTACTATATCCATGCTCATTTTTTAAACTATTACATGCAAATTCCTAATTTTCTAAACAATTATAAATAAAAAAGACTCTAAATTTATGTATTTGTTTAGATAATCGAAAAATATGATATAACAATACCAATTTCTACATTGTATAATCTCTATATTCATTGTTGCAAACTATTATAAATTCCACATTTTTGTAAAGAAAATAAACTAAAAAGACACTAAAATTCAATATTACTCGTCTTGCATAAGTATGAAATATAAAATGGATACTACCTAGCAGTAGAAAACTATCAAGTGATTGTGATGAACCAATTTAAACTACCCAACTCTCTATGCTTGTTCTTGCAAACTATATTTTTAGTTAAATTCCTCTCATATTCAAAAGACATGATATAGAAGATGAAAATAGTTACCTCTCAACGCAAAGAGACGATGACGGAGTCGAAGAAGATCACCAATTGACGCCGAGACGAAGAACAATGAAGAACAAACGAAGAACATGCAATAGCAAGCAATAGCAACAGCAAGAACAAGCAAGGAAGCTCACTGAAATTTGAATGTCTCAGGCTCGAGGAGGAAGAAGTTGGCAGGTTATAAACCGAGGAGCTTTAGTCCCGGTTTGTATTAAAAACTAGGGCTAAAAGGTGATCCTTTATCCCGAGGCAAGCCACAAACCCTGGCTAAATCTTTAGTCCTGGTCCGTGGCACCATCCGAGACTAAAGAGTGCCCTTAAGTCCCGGTTGGTAACACAGACCGGGACTAAAGGGTCCCTGCCCCGACAACTCTGCGCAGTAGCCATTGGGGCAGACCCTTTAGTCCCGGTCCGTGTTACCAATCGGGAGTAAACGGTCTATTAGTCTCGGGCGGCAAAAACGCCGAGACAAATGAGCATTTTGAGAATTGGCCAAAGACCTTGTTCTGTAGTAGTGATGGCGACGATACTGGCATATGGAGTTCATGTCCCCTGGAGATGGAAATCATTTCGGTTTTCAAAGGACGGACGACGAAGACGGTGGTAGACTAGGCTAAGTGTTGTATGGTGTTGGAGGACACTTAGTAGTCTTAGGTCTTTGTTTTTTCCTTTGGTCGTACTATAAAGGGGAGTGTGAATCAGTAGCTTTGACCAAGATGAGTCTATTGAGGTAGGTGTGGTGCACACTTGTTATTTATAGCCCTAGGTAGCTCAGAGAGATGCCTTATGTCGTAAGGAAAATCGTTAAGGCCGCGTCGCGATCCGAGTGAGTTTTGCTTGTGAAACAGGCATCGGACGCTGGCCTGTCCGATGCTCACTCAGACTAGGGTTTAGTCTGGTGCGTGGCATCGGACGCTCCGGTGTTGCCACATCGGACGCGCCCGTGCCACTGTTCACTTGCGAGTGAACATGGGCTAGCACCGGACGCTGGCATCGGATGCTGAGGGCCAGCGTCTGATGGCCATGCAGAGAGGTTCCAGAGAGGGTAAAAGTGCATCGGACACGTCCGGTGTAGGGGCATCGGACGCTGCCCAGCGTCCGATGCTCCTTTAAACAGTCTGACAGGTTGTACTGTTGACCGTTGGTCGAGGTCATCGGAGCGTCCGATGCCTAGCATCGGAGCGTCCGATGCCCCCGCAGAAACACCTGTTAAGTACTCTATTGGATGGCCGGATGGGGGGAGTATTTATACTCCTCCTCCTCATCCATTAGAGTGTTCTTGCCACATTCCTCTGCTGAGAAACACATTGTGATTGTGAGAAAGAGCAAGAGCCCTAGTGAGGTTGAGAGATTTGCTAATTAAGAGAATTAGTGACCTCCTAGTGAGAATTGAGTAGCAAGTGTGCATCCATCCATCTCTTTGGCCTTGTGTTGGTCAAGTGAGAGTTCTAGCATGTTAGTCTTGGTGATCGGCATCACCTAGACGGCTTGGGGGTGATTGTGAAGCTTGGTGATCATCCGAAGGCTTGTGGATGACCCAAGTTGGCTTGTGACCGGTAGCGAGTGATTCACCGGGCCGGATGGGCAAAGAATTAGCTCGTAGTGAGCACTTGATCCTTGCGCGGATCAAGGGGGAATCATACCCTTGCACGGGTGCTCCAACGAGGACTAGGGGGGTGTGCCGACACCTCGATACCTAGGGAAAAAGATCGTCGTGTCATCTCTACTCTCTTTACATACGCATTCACTTTTGAGCAATTCAATTCCGCAATTTACTTGTTGTTCATTCATAAGTTGAATAGCCATGCTAGAGTATAAATGGTTTTGATGGACCGAAAGTGCTAACAAGAAGCGACCAGAGGGGGGTGAATGGGAGCTTTAAATTTCCTTTTCAGAAACTTTAAGCCTCTGTCCCGAAAATCAACCCCAAGAGCAAAAACCGATGCGCGTGATGTCCACGACCCAAGAGTATGGGTGGATGTTCCCTAGGAACACAGCGGGACACCACAAAAATTCCCTCGCCCAAGTTCACGCAGGTCGACTAGTGACAGGATGAACTTTGGGTAACCTCAACCTCCCCCGAGCAACGCGAGGCGGATTCAGGCTATTTTGAAAAGCGAGAAGCCCGATTTCTGAAGAGCACGAAGTCAGGAATTCAACACAACAAGCGGATCTCAAATCAAAAGTTGGACGAACAAACTGCGGACGAAAACGTGCAGAGACAGCACTGACCGGACTCTGCCAGCGTCCGGTCAAGACCCACTGGACGCGTCCGGTCCGACAAAACTCGGTTTGGGAGCTTACTGTTTCTGACCGGACTCTTGATAGAGGTGCGTCCGGTCAGTTGTCCAGCGTCCGGTCAGAGAGAGACAAAGCGATGAACAGTAGAACGAGTGAGTCCGGTAACCGGTCAAGTGATGCGTCCGATCAAGATCGTGTGAAACAGTGTAGGTAATCAACGACCGACTCACGGTCTTGCATCCGGTCACCCACCCCGTCGAGTGAGTCCGGTCACCCCCGAAATC
The DNA here is from genome assembly GCA_009763385.1 of Coix lacryma-jobi var. lacryma-jobi. Classification (NCBI taxonomy): domain Eukaryota; kingdom Viridiplantae; phylum Streptophyta; class Magnoliopsida; order Poales; family Poaceae; genus Coix; species Coix lacryma-jobi. Next base: position 97,558,781 of record CM019830.1, read on the forward strand.
TGCTGTTCGTCCACCGATTTACTCAAAACTCCCCAAAACGAATCCTCTAGGGATCAAACTTGGAGAGGGAGTCACAAGGAGGATAGTGAGCTATCTCTAAGAGATATGGCTCGAACCAATCTCCAAATCGAGGAATCGAAGATATTCGGGGAGGGGAGAAAAACTTGACCAAATGAAATCGACCGATCTACTAGCTCGTGAGGTTAGAGGAGAATTCCATCGGTGGAAAGAAGTGCCTGACGATCTAGAACATCTTGGTTCAAATGGATTTGCAAAAGACGCACCGAGTAAAGAGATCGATCAACGGAAAACGTGAGAAAAGCAATCCGCGAAGACAAGAACAAAACGCGAATCACAATCACGAATTTGTAACCGTGTGGCTGCCACACACTACAACAGTGAGATTACGGTCTCACTTCCTCAAAATCTCATGGACACAGAGGTATGGTTCTCTTCTCTGTGGATCTCAGTTCGCTACAGCAGGGAGTAGGCAGAGTAGGAAAACCTAGAAGGCAAAATAGCAAATGACTGAGATAGAATGGGAGGAGGGTGTCTCCCTCTACGTATCCTAATTCTAATTCCTACTCTACCCCTCACTAATTACAGAGCGAACCAGCTAAACCCTAGGGTTATTCTGGACCAACGCGCGGTAGGTGGTGATCCGACGGCCACGCCCGCACAACTGGTAGCGTTGCCTCGACGCAACCTCACCGATTGCCGCCACGTGCCGCCACCCCGCTCTGCTTGTCCTTTCCCGGACGTCGCACCCCCCCCGTTTGTGGCCCAAACCGGGAAACCAGCCTTCACACCAACCCCCAGTTTTGAGGCCCAAACCGGGAAACCAGCCGACCATCGCCTGAGTTTTGTGGCCCAACTCAGCAAACCCGCAGCACACCCAGGTTTTTGAGGCACAAACCTGGAAACCCGTCCTCAGCCCGAGTTTTTGTGCCCAAACTCGGAAACCATCCGCGCCCAGTTTTGAGGCCCAAACCTGGAAACCGTCCACCTCGTGTTTTTCTGTGGCTCAACCACCAAGCCGAGCCGTAGAAGGGATGCACCCCCGTGGACCCCGTCCACCGGCAAGTCTTCGCTCGTCGCTGTCCCAGGCTGTCAGCCACCACAGCTGATCCTCAGCCACCGGTCCATCAGTCCAAGCCTCACGTCCGCCCTTCGCCTCTCTCGTCCATCGGCACGGCACGTCTCTACTTGACCTTCACCTTGCCTGTCATCACTGTATCCGTGCTCGACACCTGCACAACACAAGCCAAAGAACATGCGCGCATTATCCCAGTAGACAGTCACTCATCACTCGAGACTCAGCGTACACCCATGTATCCGCAATCCCCCCTTGATGAGTGCATTGTCACTACCACACAAATCGTAATGAAATAGAGGAAGAAAGAAAGAAGGAAAGAACTCGACCAAATGACCCAAAAGCATAGCAAAGTCAAGAAGGTCAAGTGGAAAGCAAGAGAACTTGGTCCCCAAAGACATGGCAACGGCTCGACGCGACCAAGCAAGCAAAGCTAGCCCTCAAGAAGAGGTAGAACAGGCTCGACACCGCTAGCAAGAAAACTTGATACCAATTGAAAAATCAACTGAAATTCAAGCAAAACAGAAATAGCCCTCAAGAAGAGGAAGAACGGGCTCAACACCGCTAGCGAAGCAGCTCAATGCCAACTGATACCAATCTCAAGGACAAAAGAGTTCGATACCAATTGAAAAGCTGAAACCAAGTGAAGAGCTGAAAATGTTTGCTAGTCCCTCAAGAAAGAGGCAAAGCTCAACACAACTACAACGCCCCCTCAGATAGTGCACAACCTAGGGAACACATGATTTGTCAGTATTTTCTCCCCTTAGTTGAAATGCACCATCAAGCAATGTGCACAAGCACTCAAGGTTCTCCCCTTGACAGAATATCTCCCCGAAATGCATATGAACGAAAATGCAGGTTAGCAGCTTAAGAATATAATCAAGAGAGTGCAAGGATGCTCAATAGTTCTATTCTGATGACTCAACAATATCCATAAGAGCTAGCAAAGGCTCAAACTGATCACCAGATACGAAATATGAACAGGGGAGCCAAAAGAACAGTTTTTCAGCCAAAAAGGGTTCACCATCAAAATAGCACGAAACATGTATAGATAGGAAGTCAACAAGTGCTAAACATGTATACAAGGTGAACTACCCCTAGCATAGTTCAATCATCATGCTAGAGAATGAAAACATAGACTTGTGTATCCAAATTTATCGGATTTGCAGCGGTGTAAATTACACAAGTTTAAATTTTCAGCATGTGATTGCGAGAGGTTGAAAGCTTGTCATTGCCTGACTTTTCAACTGTGTGAAGCCTATGCAGAAGCAATCAGAAGCTTAAAGCAACAGTTTCGGTCATACACACACAACTCAAGTTTACTCAAGGTGCAATGAGAAACAGTCTCGAAACTGTGATGTGCTGACAAGCAACCCATCTCGATCTTTCAATTCACTTACTTGGTTCAGATTTTAAAGCAGAATATGAACATAACAAGCAGTGAGTGACTCAACATTAGACATAGCAACCTAGCATAAATGAAGAGCACACGTAATTTCAACACATTCTACACATGCTAGTTGCACATCTCAGTGGTGAACATTTCCAAATTTTAAGTTAATTAATCAGATTCACCATTCATAAATAGCTCCGCTCACAACATGTAATAGTGATCAGAAAGAGCATAAGCTACACAGTATCATCATAAAGCATCAGAGCAAATACTATACAGAACATAGTTACATTCTTCAGATTATATACATGAAGCTCTGAGTGTAAATATGCAATGAAATGCCAGAGATGCATGAAGAAACCAACTAAAAAACACAAGTCAGTTTATAGTACAAGAGACAAAATGTTCCCCATCTAAAAGGAAACACACACCAAGCTCACCTCTCACCTAGCAAAAGTTGATTGGTCCAAAGGCTTGGTGAAAATATCAGCCAACTGATGATAGTATCGACATGGCGAAGGTCGATATCACCCTTCTCATAGTGGTCTCGCAGAAAATGAAAGCGCACATCAATGCGTTTGGTCTTAGAGTGCAGCACGGGGTTCTTAGCAACGCTAATAGCACTCGTGTTGTCACAAAGCAAAGGAACGTGAAAAAGCTCAGACCAAAATCACGCAAGTGGCCATCATCCACAACAACTGGGAACGCGGCTAGCCGCAGCAACAAACTCAGCCTCCGTGGTAGACTGGGCGACACTAGACTGCTTGCGAGAAGACCACGATACAAGAGAAGCACCAATAAACTGGCAAGTCTCGGAATTGACTTGTGCTCAATACGACAACCATCAAAATCGGCATCGGAATAACCGCAAAGGGAAAGGGTGGAGGAAGCAGAATACCAGATCCCAAACTCAGGAGTGAAGCATAAGTACCTCATAATGCGCTTAGCCTGACGGTGAGAGTTGCGCAGCGAAGACTAAATCGCGCGCGGAGACACACCGCGAACTGGATGTCCGGGTGTGTCGCCGTCAGGTACAAGCCGTCCGATCATACTCCGGTACTCCTTCTGGTCCACTGCTTCTCCTTCCTTGTCTGCATCCAGGCCGTCGTGGTCGACATGGGTGTTGGAAGAGCTTGGCCTCACCCATGTCGAATTTCTTTAGGATATCCTTGGTATACTTACCCTGGTGCACAAACGTTCCCTCTCGAGATTGCTTGATTTGCAATCCGAGGAAAAACGTCAATTCGCCCATCATGCTCATCTCAAATTCCCTGCTCATAGTATCTGCAAACTTGGGAACCAAAGCGTGAGAATAACCACCAAAAATGATATCATCCACGTAAATTTGGACCAAGAGAGTATCAGTGCCTTGCTTGAGGAGAAAGAGCGTTTTATCCACACATCCCATTTTAAAACCCTTAGCAAGCAAAAGCTTTTCAACCTATCATACCAGGCTCTAGGGGAGTGTTTCAAACCATACAAGGCTTTGTGGAGTTTAAAAACATGGTTTGGAAACTTGGGATTTTCGAAACCGGGGGGTTGTCTCACATATACTTCCTCTTCTATGTACCGTTTAAGAAGGCACTCTTGACATCCATTTGAAAAAGTTTGAAACCTTTGGATGCAGCAAAAGCCAAGAGTATCCTAATAGCCTCCAAAAGCTACTGGAGCAAACGTCTCGTCATAGTCTATCCCCTCCTTCTGACTATACCCCTCGGCTACAAGTCTGGCCTTGTTTCTCACTACATGGCCATCCTCTCCTTGTTTGTTTTTGAAACTCATCATTTTGTCCCATTGGGTGACACTCAAGGGAGGAGAAACTAGAACCCAAACCCAATTTCTTTCAAAATTTTCCAACTTCTCATGCATGGCATTGACCCAATCTGGATCCATCAAAGTGTGTCCAATATCTCGGGGTTCAAAAGCAGCAACAATGCAGAATGAGCAAAGTGAGAGATATGTTGTGACCTTGACCGAGTGACACGTTCGCCGATGCTGTCGATCATCTGCTGAGGCGGGTGTTGGCGCAGAATGTGTCGTGGCGCCTCCCTTGCCGAAGTGGCCTCCCCCTCAACAGCAGCTAGTGCCTCCTCGGGTACAAAAGGTACCGCTCGAGGTGGCGGATCCCACGGCCCCCAAGTCGAAGAAGAGGGGTCTGGTCCGTGAGTCGTAGTGGAAGCCACTCTTTGCGGCATAGCAGGGGGAGGAGGTGTTGGGTCATCCATCCCTTCAGCACCTTCTTCTTCATCATCGAAAAGAGGCTCGCCAACCTCATGATCACCTGCACGCTCAAAACGAAAGAGGACAAACCATGGTCTCGTCGAAGGTGACATCTGATGTCTCCATGACTCGGTTAGTATCAAGGTTAAGTACACGATAAGCTCGAGTGTGAGTGCCATAACCCAAAATACACTGTCAGAAGAACGAGACTCAAACTTGTCCAAGTTGCCTTTTTTGAGTATAAAACAATGGCAACCGAAAACTCTAAAATACTCACTTTGGGCAGTTTTCCAAACGCAACTCATAAGAAGTCTTTTTCAAGAAGGCTTGGAGAAAAATGCGATTGGAGATGTAGCAAGCAGTGCTCATAGCTTCGGCCCAATATCGCCTAGGAGTCCTATGCTCATCGAGCATCGTCCTGGCCATCTCTACAAGGGTCCGATTCTTCCTTCTACAACACCATTCTGAGGCGGTGTGTAGGGAGAGAAAAAAACAGATGCTCTAAACCCAAAGAGTTACAAAACTTCTCAAAATCCGAATTTTTGAATTCGGAACCATTATCACTCCTAATAGCTCACATTGAGTTCAAAGGGAACTCATTCGAAGACGCAAAATCAGATTGCGAGCAAAAGAAAAGTCCTCAGTTTTCTCAGCTAAAAAGAAACGCACGAATATCTCGAAAAGTCATCAACAACAACAAGCACATACCACTTCCCCCCACCGAGCTCACCCGAGCCGGACCAACAAGGTCCATGTGCAAAAGCTCTCCAAGGCGCTTGGTCATGACCTGAGTCACTGGATGGTGTGGAGCGGCAACCATCTTCCCATGTCTACAAGAATGGCAAACAAGATCCTTCTCCATGGATAACTGGGCAATCCTCGATTAGGCCAAGTGAACTAAGTCTTGCAAGCAAGTCAAAGCTCAAATGTCCTAGTCTCCCATGCCACTTCCAAAGATCAGAGGAGGAAGGTCCAGCCAAAAGACAACGAGAAACTCCAAATGACTCCGAGAAATCCGCACGAAAGACTTTCCCAAAGGGCGAAATCCCACAAACAAGATTGCCCTGAGGATCTAAAATACGACTAAGATTCGGCTTAAAACGAATCTCATAGTCGTCATCAATGAGTTGCGAAACAGAGAGAAGGTTAAAATGCAAGTTAGAAACAAGCAACATCGCGCACACAAAGTGCTCATTAACTCGCACCGACCCCGAGACAATACCTACCTTTGCTATTGTCGCCGAAGGTGATAAACTCCTTTCCAGCGATCGGACTAAGACTGGAGAACCACTTGGCGTTTCCGGTCATGTGCCTTGAACAACCGGAATCCACCAACCAAACATTCTCCAATCGTTTTACCTACATCAATAAAAAGACATAGGGTGAGCATACTGTCCAACACTGGGTTAGTGAAGTAAGGGAATACCAGTGTTGGGCCGACTGCTCAAAAGAACGGTTAGCA
>CM019830.1:97565448-97607580 GCA_009763385.1 Coix lacryma-jobi var. lacryma-jobi
TGGAGATATCATCCAAAGATGATTACTCGGACCATGTCCTGGGAAAGTCAAAGGAGATCCAAAGACATGATACGAAGTATACATGGATTAGGACTTGCATTGTAACTTAGTTGAACTATTGAAGGAAGTCTTGTAATTAGAATAGGACTCCTCTGTTGTAATCGACTAGGACTCGATATGTGCCGTGCTTCACCCGATTATATAAGGGGAAGCAGGCGCTTACCCCCTACCATTGAATCTTAATCTTAACACAAGGCACACGCCACCACTGGACGTAAGGTATTATGCTATTAAGGGGCCTGAACCAGTATAAATTGTTGTCCCTGTGTTCTCGCCGAGTTCTACGAACGCCGATCCCCACCGAACAAATCGTCCCGAGAAACCTCGTGGCGAGTTGCCGGTTAATAAACACCGACACCGAGACCAAAGCCTACAAACTTCTAACCCTTACGCAACGCCATGAAAACGTTGCAATAGACCCAATTTGGTTGCAAAAGGTACATATTGCGACCAAATCAGGTTCGTTGCCAATGGATGCAAAAAATCGCGTTGCAATACGTTCTTGCAACCGTTTCTAGTTTGACATTGCAAATGTTAGAGTATATTGCAACCATAGAAGATCGTTGCCATGTGTGGCAATAGGATGTTGTCGCAACGTTCACTAGCGTGGCAATACGAGCACTTGCCACGTTCGTCTTCGTAGCAAGAGGTGGTAAATGCATCGATCGATTGCGTGGCAATAAATGCATTTGCCACAAAAACATGGTTGCAACTCGTAGTATTTTATTCGTTGCAAGAAAGCATTAGTAATTGCTACGATCGCTATTTTGTGGCAATAGTATTATTTGCCACACAATTTGTTCGTTGATATATTACCTTTATTGCCACGGTTATTGTGTCGTTGCAAGAGTATCATTTGCCACGTAATTGTATTCATTGCAAGAGTTCATATTTTTGCCACGCTCTCTCTGTCATAACAATAGTATCATTTGCCACGCAATTTTAGTCGTTGTGAAAGATTGTTATTACCACAAAGGCCATGTCGTGGCAACAGTACCATTTGCAACGCCATAAATCCTATTGCCACGAAACTAAATTCATCATCAAGTACTATATTGCCACGCATAGCATCTCGTTGGCACAATTTCTATTGCAACACTAGAGCATTTGATTTGTGGTGTAATAAATCATAATTGCAAAAATAATGAACCATAATAGAAAACAATTGCACTCATATATATTAATTATGATCAATCATTCAATAAGTTGATAAATCATTGAAAATGTATTTTGAATCATAAACCATGGTATAGTTCACTCATTATTTCTCAACTCATTATCATCAATCACAAGACTTTCTAACATCTATGCAGCCCCGTCCTCAGCTTTGTCCTTGCAAGCCTCCTTCATTGCTTGTTGACCTAGTGAAAAGAATAAGATTGAGATATCAGAAAAATATAAGGATCACAAAATTATATGAACTATAACCAATGTTGGCTGATAACATAGTGTAGTTGTTACCTTCTTTTTTTTCTAACTTCTTGTTCTATTCATCAGTTGTTGTTGAGTGATATAGGCCTTCGGTGCCACATTACATTATTAGAATTTCTAGTGCAGCGAGGTGTTGGGGCATCTTTTTGCACGGTCAGAACACTTCCTGGCTCAGCCTACAAGTATTAAATTATTTGTTCTATGTTAGCTATAGTTGTAGGCACATAGATCAATAAAACTTAGAATATGCTGCAATAAACTCAATACGTGAAGTAACGCATCTTCATTTTCATTTGCATGTGCATCAGTCCCGTGGTCCTCCTCTATGCGGTCATTGTTTGGTGGGGTAGTTTATAACCAAAAAATTGAGATAAAAGATTGGGCATCATAATCTTAAGTTTGTCATGACTAGATCTATGCACTGCATTTATAATATGTGGTGATTTAGTTGAAAGTTTTAGCTACAAAAATTACATCCTTGTTTTAAAGAGAAATTCATATATGTAGTTTCTGTGCTCCAAATGTCATGAAATTTTGATGGTATCTTAGTCATGTGGTGCTTGACGTGTGGTAAAAATTTTAAGTTCATTGGAACATGTATTATTGAGTTATTAACTCATCTAGTATAGTGCTGATTTGGTGTGCAGTTTTGTTTGGGGAACTTTCCCAAATGGAGAATAACCTTTTCTGTGAATGTGTTATATAGAAAAGTTGTGGATAAGATGTTGATCTAGTTGGTCCTAAATTTTCATTATTTGAGGCTAAATGGTTAAAGAGTTATAATTCCTACAAAATCATGGTCAACTTCTGAGTTGAACTAGACAGTTTACCGAAACTGATTTAATTGACTCCATAATCAATTGAACCAGTTAAAAGTGTCAATATAAAAATTGTAGATATTTAGCTCATCTAGCTGTTCCTAAAGTTTCAGAATTTTAGGATAACTGGTTAATTGTAGACACTTAGGTCCTGTACTGCCAGGGACATAATCTGAGTCATTCTGGACAAATTTTAGAACTTGAATTAATAGATCTAGTAGATGAAAGAAACAGTTCTGGGTGATAATAAATAAGTTGTAGAAGATTTCTTAATCTTCATGTATTTTTGCATGATTTTTGGATATCTCTATCTTTAGTTTTGATGTAAATCAATAACTGTATTAGTTCTGTCCAGTGATAAGTGTACAGTTCTATGAATATGGTCTATGATAATAACATATTCATTAGTGCTAATTCATATCTCATTTTGACATACTTGTAGTCTTGATGCATAGTATAGCTAACCATTAAATATGATCTTTCGGAATGGTGTGACTAATAAAAGGACAATGGATGAAAAATTATTTTCAAATTTTACCTGATTTAAAGTTCCTACTTTCTGCTGCGCTAGCATATTAAGAAAATCTTCCTTCAATTCTTCTCTCAGTGCTATCTTAGCATTTTCCAGGTCCTCTTGCATCTTTCTCCTATTTTCTTCTTTGTCTCGTTCCCATTCTGCAACTTCATGTGCAAGCTGATCTTTCAACTTCTCAACCTCTGCTTCATAAGCAATTCTCTTTTCTTTGGCTGCAGCTTCAATACGTGCACATACTTCAATGTTCTCTTTCATAAGTTCCCTGCAAGTTCGATACTTTGCCAACTATCCATGCCCATGTAGTTTGGATGATTTGACTTGTGTGGTTTGTTTATATGATGACTGGAAAATCATGTTTTCCTCTGTAGATGTAAGTAGTTGTCTACCAGGTTCGGTCTCAATCTCACACATTTTGAAGGCCGCATTTTCCTAATTGAAATAGCACAATCCGTTAGACTTGCTTCACACAAACAGTAGGTATATAAATAGCTAGACACAAGATTTACTCACATATACTTCAACTGACATGGAATTTGACCATTTGCCGTGTTTTGTGTGAGTGATCTTCCAAAGAGAAAGATCACTTGGCTCTTCACCGGTAACTTTGTCTCTCTACGGTGCCAAAATATAATTCAAGACACAAGTATCGCATCATGCAACGTAAGGACCAGATTAGTGTATCTAATAATTACCAACTGAAAGCTATACTGTGAGAAGCTTTTTGAACCCATCACATGTTGGGTTTTTTGCTGCTGGCGGTTGTTGGAGTTCTGGCTGCTAACCTTCTGCACAATGACAACAAGTATATGTAAAAACAAATTTAGTTGATAAAATTTGTTTGACAAAGTAGAATTTAGTAGGACTAACCTTAAATTTATTAGATGCAAAATACAATAGCAAGTAGTGCCACTTAACAAGGTCTAATTCTTCAAGCTTATTCCGTATTCTATCACCATAATTATTATAAGCCTTATATGTGGCACTCAGAGCTGATTGCCATCCTTTGTACCTATCCCTGGCACTCTCCCATATTTTCTGTTTTGCTTCATCCTTGTCAAGGTTGACAAAGTTCCACACAAGCTGTTTACAATTACAAATAATAAAATGGTTAATCACGATTTACTTTACGCAACACACGAGTAGGCATACAAAAATATAACACAACATACCAATACATCATTTGCAATTTCATCTTTGACACATTGTTGTATATCCTTCCAACTATTTACTCCAATTGGTGGGGCCCTTTTCCTGATAAACAGTATGACCTTATCGACAAATGTACGGAAGTTGGGTCCAACTGGACCTTCACGGCTTGCTGAAAATTTGAACGAGAGTTTTTGAGTGTGTTCCTTAATTCTCATGGCGGCTGCTACTCCTCCTTTATTAGTGCCACAACCATATTTCTTGCGTCGATTGGAGGCATCTCCTAGCAAAAAAGACAATAACGAACTTGAGCTGTGTTCTAGTTCTACATTAAGATATGTGAACCCAATATTTAAAGATAATGAATAATCACAAACCATTTCCCTCTTCCCTTTTCTTCCTTGCATGGCTTGGCCAATTTGAGGGTGGAGTTGCGGATACATGGGTGTATGCCGGGTCTCTGAGTGTTGAGTGATTGTCATCTGGGATGATGCGCATGTTCTTTGGCTTGTGTTGTGCAGGTGTCGAGCACGGATACAGTGATCGACGGCGAGGTGAAGGTCAAGTTGAGACGTGTCGTGCCGATGGACCGGGTGCGGTGAAGGATGGGCGTGCCATGCGGCGGACGTGCCATGCCGAGGTACCGAGCGGTGAAGGACGGACGTGAGGCTTGGACTGAGAGACCAGAGGCCCGAGGATCAGCTGTGGTGGCTGGCAGCCTGTGACGACGACAAGTGAAGAAGTGTGGTCATGTGTTGCCTGAGTCGTGGACTCAGGGACACGTGTCGGTGGACGGGGTGCATGGGCTGTGCATCCCCTCGACGACGTCGGTTTGGTGGTAGAGCCAGAGAAAAACCATCGGATGGACGGTTTCCAGGTTTGGGCCTCAAAACCTGGGCGTGAACGGTTTCCGAGTTTGGCCACAAAACTCGGGCTGAGGGTTTCCGAGTTTGGCCACAAAACTCGGGCTGAGGATGGTTTTCAGGTTTGGGCCTCAAAACCTGGGCGCTGAGGGTTTGCTGAGTTTGGCCTCAAAACTCAGAAGCTAGTGGGCTGGTTTCCCGGTTTGGGCCTCAAAACCGGGGGTTGGCTGGAAAAGGCTGGTTTCGCGGTTTGGGCCACAAAACCGGGGGTGCAGAGCGAGGGCGGGACGTGGCGGCGATCCGGAGGTTGCGTCGAGGCAACACTTTGGTTTGTGCGGGCGTGGCCGTCGGATACACCTACCACCGAGTTGGTCCAGAATAACCCTAGGGTTTAGCTGGTTCACTCTGTAATTAGAATAGAGAGGGGTAGAGTAGGAAATAGACTTAGGCTAGTATTAGGATAAGTAGTCGGGAGACACCCTCCTCCCAAATATCTCAGTCATTTTGCTCTTTTGCACTTAGGGTTTCCTGCTCTCCCATCCCCAGCTGTAGCTAGCTGAGATCCGCAGAGAGACTTGCCTCTGTGTACTGTTGATTTGAGGAAGTGAGGCCGTATCCTCACTGTTGTAGCGTGTGGTAGCCACACGGTTGCAATTCGTGGTTGTGATTCGCGTTTTGTTCGTGTTCTTCGAGGAATCCTTTTTCTCCATGATTTTCTCTTCGCTTGATCTCTTTGCTCGGTTCATCTTTTGCAAAACCGTTTGAACCAAGTTGTTCTAGATCGTGAGGCACTTCTTTCCACCGAAGGAATTCTCCTCTAATCTCACGGTCTAGGAGATCGATCGATTTTCGTTTCGGGTCAAGTTTTCTCCCCTCCCCCGAAATTCTTCGATTCATCGATTTGGAGATAGGTTCGAGCCATGATCTCTTAGAGATAGCTCACTATCCTCCTTGTGACTCTACTCACCAAGTTTGAACCCTAGAGGTTTCGTTCTGGGTGGGATTGAGTCGAATCGGTGGACGAACCATGGATTCACGGGGTGACCGGACGCTTGATCGTGTCGACCGGACGCTCAGGCTGTGCGTCCGGTGGTTGAACACTCGCTGTGTCCCTTTTGGTCTTGACCGGACGCTCCATTCCCTGTGTGACCGGACTCGACGGAGCTACTGTTCACGTGCGTTTTTGCTGTTCGACCGGACGCTCTGTACAAACGACCGGACGCTCCCTTCAGTGAGTCCGATCAGGAACAGAGAGGTTCCAGAACTGTTTTTCTGTGACCGGACGTGTCCGGTGCCTGGTGACCGGACGCTCTGGTGAGTTCGGTCAGTGCAGTCTTGCGTTGTTTCGTTCGTGGTTCGCTCGTTCGTTGACGGATTCGATTTCCGTCGTTTGCGTTGGCTTTCTAGAGTTGTGAAGTGTCCCGCTGTGCTCCTTGGAAGCATCCACCCTACATCTAGGGTCGTGGACACTAGAAAGCTCTAGGGTTTGTCTTTCGGGGTGATTCTCGGGAGAGTGGCTCCTAGTTTCCGGAAGGAAAATTTGAAGCTCCCATTCACCCCCCCCTCTGGTCGCTTTCTGGCTGCTTCTCGGTCCTTCAATTGGTATATTGCTTCCATTACTTTCGTCGTCTTCGATTATAATGCCATCATTGTCTCGTTGCTCGAGAAATGCCACTGCACATAAAGTTAACGTGTTGTTTGGTATCTTCATATGTAACGCAAAGGGAAATGATTTAAGGCTATAAACTGTTACCACTGCAAATAGAAATAAACTAATTTCCCATTACATTTGTGATATTGTAGCCTTACCTAACAGCAAGTAAAAGCTTCAGTTGAAAGCAAAACCAGTAGTAAAAAAAGTGATTGACAAAGAAAAAATAATAACTAATATGTGGAATATCACCTTTCTACCTCAAATATTCCTTGCATGTACTGACTGTTTCTTTCCTAAAGTCATCTTTCAAATCTACTAGTCACAAAAACATGTTAGATATGGTGTACTTTATATAAAGCAGCTAAGTTTGTAAATAATACAAATATAAATGCAGAAACATAGATGGTGTACCTAAGGATTTGTCATTTTTTTACATCTCGGTTAGCCAACCCTTTTATGCATCTAATGGTTCATCCATAAAGTGATTGTCATCTTCTTGTAGCTGCAGCCTTGGTCGCTTGAGGGGTGTTATGCTCACTTGTTCTGTTGTCTCTTTTTCCTGTGAGAGTATTAATCTAATTTCGTTCTCCCTCTCATTGTCTTGGATCATAATCTCTGCATGTCTGTTATAATCGATGGGCTCAAGAGTAGCTATATCTGTTCCACACCGTTTCTTGTAGTATAAAAAGTCCCACACGGCATAACCAAGTTGGAACTTAAGAGATGTCAAGGTTGTCAATTTTATATCAGCCCTATATATTTTGATCATTACAAACTCCTTATCTGGAAGTCCCCTCTTGCAATGAAAATAGAGAGTCCATATTTCACAGGTGGCACTGCATACATAGGACAATGGTTCATAAATATACTTGTTCGAAAAAGGTGAATAAAACAAGTTAGATATGAAGAACAAGGAGACCTGGCTTTGTCTAAACAAAACAAGTGCTTAATCTGCAAACAAGCTGGATCAAACAGAAAACAATAATGAAACTGTCGTGAATGAAAAAAAACTGTTTGGCACCTACTGCAATGTGCTAATTTTGTATCTGAAATAAACTTTACTGAATTTGTAATATGAATTTGGGAAAGAAAAGACAATTCAATTACTCTGCCATTAACATCTACCAACTATCTCCCAATCTTAATTTAGCATCAGTATTTCAAAAGTAAGGTGCCTGAGTATTAGAATCCAAAATAATTTGCGAAATCTAAGGCCTGCATAGAGCCACTATCTCTCAACCTCAATTAACATCTAGATAGTGCATCGGTATTTCAAAAGTAAATTCGTTGGGTCTAATTGGGGTCGGATTTGATCCATTATCATTCATACCCATGACTATTTTGATAACCTGAATACTTTCATCTATTAAAAAATAGTCGATAATTAAATTTATACCTGGCTGTGCTATGTGGACGAGGGATCCCATGTTCATATTCTAGTTCGAGTTCGGCTTCAACGTATCGACAGGTGCCTAAGGTGGTGGCAACGTTGCTGGAGTTGACGCAGTGAGGATGGTCAGATATCCTGGCCGGAGGCGACATCGGCGGCGTCCTTTCTGGAGGCGACATCGGCGACGTCCTGTGACCTTATAGCATCTCTGATAGGCTGATAGCATGCACACATATATACATAGTGTTCCAATTTTGCTGCCTGAAATCACAGTGAATACAATCTAGCTAGTATTTACTAGAGCAGAAGAAAAGTAATGGACAGTACTATATATACACAGTTGTGAACAGTAGTGAGTGGAAGAAAAATGAGTGCTAGACAAGCAGTTTCCTGAATTATGTACTGCTTTTCTGAATTATACAAATCACTGTGGCCAGCTTTCCTGAATTATGAAAACAGTGAATTCAGTGTCCCGTATAGAGTACTCTTAATTATGAGCAATACATGTCTGGTTAATTTTGTGTGTAGCTGCTCAGATTTTTATATGTTCTTTGAATTATGGCCAGTACATGCGAGACTATTCTTATGTATTATAAGTCCCGTGTGACTTTGGCTTAGATAGCTTGTTTGTTGATTTCCCTTTTACAATACTTATTTCACTACGACCTCTGAAAACTCAGTCAGGTCCGCACATAGCTAAATTAGTAAATTGTTCTTTTTAGCTTGTTAGTTACTATTGATTTGCACCTATAGGTTTTTCAGTGATTGTGGCAATGTTCTTTGAATTATGGCCAGTACATGCCAGACTATTCTTCTGTGTTATAAGTCCTGTGTGACTTCGGCTTACATTGCTTGTTTGTAGATTTCCCTTTTATAGTACTTATTTCACTACGACCTCTGAAAACTCAGTCAGGTCTGCACATAGCTAAATTACTAAAATGTTCTTTTTAGCTTGTTAGTTACTATTCATTTGCACCTGTAGGTTTTTCAGTGATTGTGGCTATGTACCTTACTACTACTTTGAGTAAGCACACCTGAATGTTATTCTTCATTGTTCGAGCTATGTACCTTACGTTTCTTTTGGTCTTGCAAATTAAGGTACTGAGGTGAGCACATTTTATTGGCCAAGGACAGAGTGTGCATGGCCACCTATATATGGTCTTATCAAGTTTCAGCAATTGATCTTTTTAGTTTCGAGTTTCAGCAATTTCACTATGGAGTGAGTAGACTGTTTCATTTCAATTGTTAGCAGTGAGATGGCCATCAATTTTGAGTATACTGATTTCAGAATTACAATTGTTAGCAGTCCGATGACTTCCTATTCCAAAACTACAATTTTGCAGCTCTAAACTCCAACCAAGACCTTATCAGAGCAATATTTCTACCTTGAGTGTACTGATTTCAATTATATATTATAAATAATATAATTATTGTATTGATAGTCTAAAAATATTGTAATTATGTTCATCTTATTTATGCTTGAACCGTTTTCCATTGAATGGCTTGAACCGTTTTTGGTGTACGTACGTGACGGCTGCTCTGTTGCTGGTTGCTGCTTACTGCTTATTAGCGTTTGCCATTGTGGTCCTCACGGTGTTGCCGCGCCGATGGTCGATGGCAGCTCCTGCGTAGCAGCGTCGCCCGGCTTCACGGCTCCACTGCACGGCCGCACGAAGTAATAGGGTCGCGACTCCCTAGCACTAGCTTCCCACACGATCCAAGTTAAAATTTGGAGATTGTAAAATACTAACTGTCTAATCGATCACCGGGGTTTGGCATATTGCTTACTTGACCGTGATCGCGTTCGCCGTCCGTCGTCGTTGCTTGCGCTGTCGTGGTGGTGCGGCGGTGTGTCGGCGAGTCGGTGACCAGCGTCCCCTTGGTGACAATACGATGGCTCGATGGACGAGATGCGAGAACAAGAAGCGCCGATGCCGGTGGAAAAAGAAACGTCGCTCTTGGGCCCTCCAGCGTATGTTACTCCTAAGCGTATGTTCTTTCTTTCTATTTCTACTCTTTTTTTCTATTTCTTTTTTTTATCTTGCAAACATATATCAGAACTCTGTTATATATTATATTGGCTTCTCCTCTATGTCTCCTGTTCTTTCACGATTCAGTCACGACATTTTCTTTTCCTAGTCTATTTCTTTTTCCTTCTTTGTTTCTTTTTTTATCTTTCAAGGGTAATGCGCCAGTACTCTATCTCATTCCTTCACGTCCTGTATAAAAGGGGATATGCACTTGCGTTGCCAACAGAACTTCTGAGGGAGGCAAGATAAAGGGGTTTGTGCCTCTTTTCAGTGACAGAATTAGATAGGGAGACTCGACCAAAATAAATGGGGAGAAATTTTACCTCCGTGCTCGTGCTGCGTGACATCATGAGCGTGTCGTAGCCGGAATCGGTGATTAGGCTGGACCAACAATTATTAGCGCGGAATTAAGAAGGATAGATAAAGTTCTTATTTGAAAAACTTTCTTACTTTCGTGTCAGTCTCCATGCCTGTTTATTCAATTTAGAGCTCTTTTTCGATTTAGATTTGGATGGCCATTTGACCGATTTTTATTTTATTTTTATTTCCTTGTATTTTTCTGGAAGTCTTACGGACTTAGATCTCCACCGTCTTATATATAGGTCACACCAAACAAAAAAGAGGTAGAAATTTTGCCTCTTTAGTATTAAAAAATAAATATATAATTATTAATATAGATAGATATATATATATAGGTATATATCTGGATATATAGATTTTAATGCCTAGACAAGTCTATATTAGTTTTTATAACCCTTGTAGGTATGACTAACACAAATATGTCAACAGTCCAATAGTAACAATGGTAAGAACCTAATTATTATTAAAATGTGTGAAGTCTTTGGTTCAAAACCTTCTACTAGCATTTTATTACAATATTTTTAATTAACCATTATTTTTTATTTTTTTTAATTATCGCAACTAACAATGCAAATGTGTGAGGTCTTAGGTTCAAAACCTTCTACTAGCATTTTTATAATATTTTAATTTAACCATTGTGGTTTTTTTAAATTTATTTTACTTAACCCTTTGGTCGATAAACTGACGTATTACAACGACTTATATATGTTGCAATATAGGCGCTCTATTGCAACCATGGGTAAAGAGTTGCAATATCTTCTTGATATTGCAACACATTAAAACTGCTTGCAACGCCAAAGCAGTCGTGGTAAAACTTAACACTTATTGCAACTATGGACTAAAAAGTGTTGCAATATTTTCTCCATATTGCAACGCCACTGAACCTGCCCGCAACGCAAATGTAATCATGGCAATAGTGACCATCTATTGCAACTGTTCTATAATTGGTTGCAATAGCACTTATTTATCGCAACGATCTCCACACTTAGTGCCATGAAACAATTTGCATGGCAAAAAAACTGACCTATCGCAACCAACAACGCAAATGGTTGCGATAACACCCTGTATTGCAACCAAATCTTGCCGTTGTGGCAAAAGAGCATGGCAAAAGGGTCAAAAGTTTGTAGTGTATGTGAAGCTGGGTTCTTCAGCTTGGCCCGAGTCAAGTGATCGATCTCGGTGGACTTGAGCTTGCTGAACAGCTCGTCCATGGTGAGGGTATCATAGTTTGGCGACTCGATGATAGTTGACACCGTCGCCTCCCATACCCTCCGATCTAGGGCGTATAGCAACTTGAGAGCCCTCTCATGATCGTCATAGGGTAGGTTGACCCAATTGGCACGCATCTTTTTCACCATTGTTTGGAAATGAGCAAACATGGCATTAATCGTCTCTCCCTCCAACTGAACAAAGTTCTCATACTCACGCTTGTACGTCTCGAAGAGTATGGTCTTGACCTGAACGGTCCCCTCGTGATAGCTCTGAAGCTTCACCCAGATCCCTCGTACCGTCTCAAGCTCAAAGACACGCTCAAACTCAGGAAGGGAGATGTTGGCCAAAAGAGTGTTCCGAGCCTTTGCGTTCGCGTTGTGCTAGTCAATCTGGAGCTGACCCACGCGAGCCGCAAGCACCTCGTACTCGGCGTTCTCACATATCTCCAAGACGGAAGAGTCGATGTTGCTGAGATAGACACGCACCCGAATCTTCCAATAGGTATAGTTCGTCCCATCGAAGTAGGGAGCCTTGTCGTTTCCTCGATTCATGTCGCCCTTAGGATCCAAAACCGATTAAGATAAGAGAGATCCCTTAACCAGCTCTGATACTAATTGAAGGACCGAATTGGTGACCAGAGGGGGAGGGGTGAATGGGAGCCTCAAATTTCTTCTCGAGAAATAGATGGCCCTTGTCCTACAAAGTCACTGTTGACACTAATTAACTCTTACTTTTAAAGGTCAATTAAACATGAAAATGAATAAATATGTAAACTCCACCTTAGTATAGGGTTTAAAACTAATGAATTCCACGAGTTTTGGTGAATTGTGAATCTGCAGGGATTAAATAGGGAAACAACCCTGAATTGCTTCCCCTAGAAGGAAACCGATGGGAGATAACGCATTCATCAAGTCAGCAATCTTCCAGAAGACTCTAGAGGACACTTGAAGACACCACGAGGCGGGGCACCCCGAGCCACCTCCAGGTGGGACCGACCGGTCTATGGGTCCCATCGGTCGGTCCCCCCAGGGCGCCGCCGACCTCCCCCTTCTGGAATCTTCCTCTACCGCCTTTGAGGTTCAATCTCAGCCCTACGTGAAGTCGGTTTGATCTAACGGTCGTGGCTGATCCCTCAGGGCTATATAAACAGGCCCTCAGGCCCAAGGCCAGACAGAAGGTCCCTCTTCAGAAGACTATGCTTCATTTAGAAACCCTAGAAGAGACTTCAGGAGGCAGCTTTCAAGTAGAAGACTAGATACCCCTCTAGATAGGATTAGAACCTAGTCTTATACTAGAACTAGAAGAGAGAGAGAGAGAGGAAGAGATCAAGAAGGAGCTCTGGCTTGTCGGATCAACTTCTTCATCTTGTACCTGTGGATTCAAGTTCTTCGTCAACTTGCTTCAACGATTGTTTCGGTAATCAACGTCTATATTTAAGTTTGAGCTATTGTTCTTATTATTCTTAAGGTTTATGACTCTCTTTTGAGTACATTAATTCTAGTCGCTCTAGAGTTAGAGTAGTTGGATAGTGTAAGCGTGGTGCTTAGACTTGATAGCTCATAATTGCCTCCTATAACGCCGGTAGTAGTGGTTGTTCGCAAGGGTGACTCTTATAGCCTTGTTGATTCTTCTATAGTCCACTTACCCGTGTGTAGGCTCGGTAGGATTATACATTCGCATAAAAGAATCATACTCTATTTGTGACCTTTTATGGCAACTTCCCCACTAAGAATAATATAAACATATCACTCTTAAGTTGGATTTAGATAACCTTAGTGATCCCTTCAATGCGTTTAGCTTCTCCATCCTTGTTAGCTACTCAGGGGTTATACTCTTTAAGACTTAACACTATCCGTTCCTTTGGGTTCGATATTAAAACTGGGTTACTCCGGTGAAATGCAACATCGGTAGATTTTATCTGTGCAATGCGGATAAAGTAGTGTGCGTTAATTTATACCAACAAGCATTTCTGGCACCGTTGCCGGGGAATGGTAGATCATTTTAAGTCTTAAGTTTAACGTTGTATTATACTTTATCTTTTATCTTTTATACTTTATCTTTTATACTTTATCTTTTATACTTTATCTTTTATCCTTTTATTCTTTTTATAATGGATTTCTCAGAGCCAATCACTAGCTCCACAGATTCCATTCCACTGAACCAGTATACCTATCGCACTGTCATAGACTTAGAGTTACCCAAATCTACTAAGCCTATCCTTCCAGACAACTACGAGCTACGTCCATGCTTAATAGAAATGGTTAAGAATCACACTTTTTCTGGCCTAGAAGACGAAAATCCACACATTCACATAAATGAGTTTGAACAAACCTGTGTGTGCCTACACATTGCAAGCATGTCTGACGAAACCCTTAGATGGAAACTTTTTCCATTCTCTTTATAGGGAAAAGCCAAAACATGGTACCTTCAAACTGCACCAAGTAAAAATGAGGATTGGAAAGAATCTGCTCTAGCTTTTGCTTAGAATACTTCCCTGTCTCCAAAATTGTTTGTCTTCGCATAGAGATTTTGTCCTTCATCCAAGAAGATGATGAGTCTCTAATTGCAGCCTGAGAAAGATTAGATAATCTTGTCCGCTCTGGTCCAGCCTTATCTATTCCAGACCCTGTCTTACATCAACACATTTATAATGGTCTGAATAGAAAAACTTCTAATTACCTTAACTTAGCTTCACACGGATCATTCCTACATACCCCAACCTCTAAGGCAAAGGAAATGTTACAAAACTTATCTCAAATTACTCCCACTCCTGAAGTTAAACCACAAGAATCACTAGAAGTAAATCCAGAAGCTGAGCATCCATTCTTACTCATGAACAGACCTCTTAATTCCTAGTAAGAGGGAAACCTCAATCTTAGGAGACACCTTTGATTTTGAGGATGAATATTTTACCGAATTTGGTAATACCTCGAAATATCATACAATTAGGAAGCCACAAAATCAAAAATAATCACTTGAAAAACTAACTGAGAAGGCCTTCCTAAAAGAGACTATGAAGGGATTAGCCTCTATAATAAGTCATGAATGGTTAGAAGAATCAGAGGTTTCCACTGATATAATCCGCTTAAATTCACCTTCTACACACATTCAATGCCAAATCCATCAACAACCCTTCGAAGCTCTCTATAATCCTGTTGTGGGAACCAACATTATGTCTGAAACCTTTGCTCAAGATTTATTAAAACAAATGCCACTTACCCCAATAGCTAAATTATTGAAAAACCCTTCAGGACATGTTATTCCTAGCTCAGGGATCATGTATGTCCTGCCTGTCACTGTAGATAACACTCCAATACAATTAAGCTTCTATATCTTTGATATTAAAGAGTTTAATCTTCTGATAGGCCAACCACTTAAACAACTCATTCATGAAGGTCAAACAGGGATCTTAAACTTCTGTCTTGGGAAGAATATTAAAGGAAGCATAACTATCACTCACTCTCTAAATGCTGAAAATGAGTCATGTCCCGAGCCAGATCCTTTGGAAGAAATTAAGGAAACATCTCTTGAAATAATAAATGAACCTGAATATGAAGAAGATGCACAGTTTTTCTCTGAGGAAGAAGATGACACACCAGATCCGGATCCTCTAGATTCCTTAGAAGAACCTCCTAAACCTCCCATAGAGTTAAAACCCTTACCTTCTGGGCTTCGATATGCTTTCCTGAATAATGATCCTGAGTTTCCTATGATCATAAATGATAATCTTACTCAGGAATAGATTTCTAGGTTGATCACTATCTTAGAAAAGCATGAATCAGCCTTTGGCTATTCACTCCATGACCTAAAGGGAATCAACCCCGCTTTCTGCACCCATCGCATTCCTTTTGATCCTAACATATCACCATCTAGAGAGCCACAACGCAGGCTTAATAATGCGATGAGAGAGGTAGTAAAGAAGGAGGTTTTGAAACTCTTACACGCCGGGATCATTTATCCTGTGCCACACAGTGAGTGGGTGAGCCCTATCCAAGTTGTGCCTAAGAAGGGAGGCATGACTGTGGTAAAGAATGAGAAGAATGAATTAATTCCACAAAGAACTGTTACTGGTTGGAGAATGTGTATTGATTACAGAAAATTAAACAAAGCAACTAAGAAAGATCACTTCCTGCTATCTTTCATAGACGAAATGTTAGAACGGTTAGCCAATCACTCTTTCTTTTATTTTCTTGATGGATATTCTGGATATCACCAAATCCCAGTCCACCCAGATGATCAAAGCAAAACCACATTTACATGTCCATATGGAACTTATGCTTATCGCCAAATGTCTTTTGGATTATGTAATGCACCTGCTTCTTTTCAAAAATGTATGATGTCTATATTTTCTGATATGATTGAAGAAATCATGGAAGTTTTCATGGATGACTTTTCTGTTTATGGAAAAACTTTTGATGATTGTCTTGAAAATTTAGACAAGGTTTTGCAAAGATGTGAAGAAAAGCACTTAGTCCATAACTGGGAAAATGTCACTTTATGGTTAAAGAGGGCATAGTGGTAGGTCACTTAGTGTCTGAACGTGGAATTGATGTAGATTTAAAGCTAAAATTGAAGTAATTGAATGTTTGCCTCCACCGATTAATGTCAAAGGAATTCAGAGTTTTCTTGGCCATGCTGGTTTCTACCGTAGGTTTATAAAAGATTTTTCTCACATTGCTACACCGCTTACAAATCTTTTGGCCAAGGATGTTCCTTTTGATTTTGATGATGCATGCTTAGAATCTTTTAACACTCTTAAGAAAGCACTCACTTCTGCACCTATCATCCAACCTCCTGATTGGTCTCTACCCTTTAAGATCATGTGTGATGCAAGTGATTTTGCTGTAGGAGCTGTGCTAGGACAATATAAAGATAAAAAGCATCATGCAGTCGCTTATGCCAGTAAAACTTTAACAGGACCTCAACTTAATTATGCTACTACTAAAAAAGAACTTCTGGTTGTTGTTTTTTCTATAGACAAGTTTAGATCTTATTTAGTGGTATCAAAGGTGATTGTTTTTACTGATCATGGTGCACTAAAGTACCTGCTCACTAAGAAAGATGCTAAGCCACGCTTGATAAGATGGGTTTTGCTACTCCAAGAATTTGACTTAGAAATAAAAGATAAGAAAGGAGTAGAAAACTCTGTAGCTGATCACTTGTCTAGAATGCATTTTGAAAATCCTCAGGAATTGCCTATAAATGACTCACTCAGGGATGACATGCTTTTTCAAGTCTCTAGATCTGACCCCTGGTATGCAGATATTGTCAATTTTATAGTTGCAGGGTATGTACCACCAGGAGCAAATAAGAAGAAGCTGATCTATGAGAGTAGGATCCACATATGGGATGATCCATATCTATTCAGAGTATGCTCTGATGGATTACACAGAAGATGTGTGCCGGCTGAAGAAGGAATCAAGATCATTGAACGTTGTCACTCTTCACCATATGGAGGACATTATGGGGCATTCCGAACACATGTGAAGATCTGGCAAAGTGGATTTTTCTGGCCAACCATGTACCAAGACACAAAAGACTTTGTCTTGAGGTGTGAACCATGTTAGAGGCACGGCAGCATCAACACCAGAGATGCCATGCCACTCACCAACAACCTTCAGATTGAGCTCTTCGATGTCTAGAGAATTGATTACATGGGACCATTCCCTAAATCAAGGAACCATGAGTACATCCTGGTTGCTATCGACTACATCTCAAAATGGGTCGAAGCGGTGCCATGCAAGTCTGCTAATGCAAGAAACTCTCAGAGGATGTTCAAGGAGGTGATATTTCCAAGATTTGGAGTGCCAAGGATGGTAATTTGTGATGGGAGAACACACTTTATTGACAAAGGCTTTCATAAATATCTGATAAGTCATGGGATCCGTCACAATGTTGCCACTCCCTATCACCCTTAGACAAGTGGCCAAGCAGAAACGTCGAATAAGCAAATCAAGAATATTCTGCCGAAAACGGTCGACGAGATGGGAACACAATGGAAAGATAGACTACCCGAAGCAGTGTGGGCTTATCGTACTGCCTACAAAACACCACTAGGAATGTCTCCATATCAACTCGTCTACGGAAAGACTTGTCACTTACCAGTGGAACTAGAATTCAAAGCTCACTGGGCAATCAAGAGGTGGAACATGGACTTAGAAACTGTAGGAGTCAGGAGGAAAATGCAACTCTCTGAACTAGGTGAATGGCACGAAAGGGCATATCATAACGCAAAGATCTACAAAGAGAGAACAAAGAGGTGGCATGACAAGAGAATCAAGAAGAAGAGCTTCACTCTGGGAGACAAGGTATTACTCTTTAATTCCAGGGTAAAGTTGTTCGGGCATGGAAAACTACAAAGCAAATGGGAAGGTCCCTTTACGGTGGTAGCCACTTCATCACATGGAGCCATTACACTTCAAATGACAAAGGTACGCTATTTAAGGTAAATGGGCAACGTCTTAAGATTTTTCTAGAACCTGAAAAGAGTCCTGAAGAATTGGATGTCATCCAATTCTTTATTATCCCATAGATTTGCACCATCATCATTTTCTGATAAGTTCGCGCATCGGGGGAATATTTTCTGGGATTAGGATCAAGTTTAAAGACACCACGAGCGACGAACCCACGAGGAGCCACAGGGTGGGACCGACTGGTCCCCTAGGGAGACTGACTGATCAGCCCTGGACTCCCCTCGTTGTCTGCCTTCTTTCATTATGTGTCCAGACTCACTCGTATCCATTCTGGTACCCTGATCCGCAGAATCGATAACTCCCGTAATGTACCTATCATGCCTGTCATTCAGCCTCCTCTCCAAGTCATCTCAGCTATAAAACCAGCCTAGGCCTGTCTCTAGATTCATAGCAGCCTCCTCACAGAATACCAGCAACAGCAGAGCTCTCCTCCCACCAGCGCTAATGGCCTCCTATCCAAGAATCGACCTCAACGAGCCCGCCGACGACTCGATGGCTCTTATCGTTGCCCCATCGAAGGAGCTTGCTGTAACGTCATCAAAGGAGATCGCCCCGTTGTCTCGCCGACACCCGTTGATATGATCCCACCAGAAGAGGCCTCGCCGCATCGTCAACAAGCTCTCTATGCTCAAGCGGTGCCGGCAAGAGGACTCCTGACATTCTCCGTCCCCAAGCCGCTCCAGCTGCTTCCTCCTAAGCCCAATCAGACACTCGTCGGGCTGAAAACAAACAAGTTTGGGGAACCCACAATCATAAAGTACACATCTACATCTCTGCGTCCGCGCATTAATGGAGTTCGTGGTCGCCCTGAGCAGATCAAGGTTACTCTGCCGGTGAAGAGGGCGCCCACCACTCCTAATCCCGAGGCTAAGCGCAAGAGGACTACCCAGTTAGATCGCCACGGGGATAGGATTGAGGACCTTGAGAAGGATAATTTAGAGCTTAAGAAGAGATACGCTTCCCTAGCTAAGGCTACAAAACAGATGACCGATGTACTGGATAAGTATGTAACAAAACACATTAGCCTGAAGGCTAAGGTCGTTAGTGTAGCCTCTACGCTAGGCAATCTACTCGAGGGAGAGGATTGAGAGATGAGTCGTTAGTAGATTGATAAGGCACTCGTGTTTGCAGAGTCTTGTTTTTTTAGAAGTTTTGATTAGTTAGTTTTTTGTGTAATAAAGGTGCCTTAAATGATATCAATAAAGTTTTTGTTAGAGTTATCTTTTATGTTGTTATTTTCGATATGTGTCTTGTCTCCACATATTGTGATTAGCAGAAAGCAGAAAATAAGTGTGGGGGAGAAGACGACGACAAAATTACCGAAAACCGATCGCGAAAGCTGCATAAAACAGAAGACATCGTCACCGAGATCACGCACCACGAAGTGGGCCATGGTTAGGCCCTGGGCCCAACCGGTCGGTTGGAGGGCCCCACCGGTCAGTTGGGGGTCAGCACCCCTAGCCTCCTCCTTCGTCCATGGTTCGGTACACAATTGCTACACTCTATTTTTCAATGTTTAAGCTTCTGTTCGAATTAAAAATATATTCTCGTCAATAACATGCAATCCATAAACTCTAATTAAAAAGAAAAGATTATTTTGACATGTTCATGGTATAGAATCTCACAACACCTTTTATGAAAAGCCGTGCTTTGATAAAAACTTGAAGAGACCCATATTACTTAGAGTTGTTGTGGAATATGATAGAAGAATAATGAGAACTTAATTCTTAAAAGTATGAGCATTGGAGAGTTTTACTTGCAAAGTTAAAAAGAGATTAGCAACACTAAAGTTATTCATAAAATCAATCATTGCTTACTTTAATACTGAGTTCTTTGTTGAGCAATTTATTATGCTCTAAAGATCGAGATCCTTACAAATAAAGAAAGATTCACTCTTCCTAAGTAGTATTGTATTAGAGGCATGGGCTATGCAAAAGTATGAAAAATGAGGAAAGAAAAATGGACAAGTGTCTGACACGCCTCAAGAAAAAGAAAGAGAGAAGAAAAGTATTATGATAAAGAAAAAAGAAGATAGCCCATGGTCCCTCTAATTACAATATGCCAATAAGATTGACAAAGTTTAAAAAGATTAATGTCTTGATCTAAGAGTATAGTATTTTTCTCCATTGACTTAGTAAGATGAATTGCATCACATAAATAAAATGCTTTGGTAAAGAATTGAAGTGCTACAAAAGGAGAAGGAAAGCTATGACTTGTTTCGAAAAAATTCAAAAACTCCAATGTCTTGTGCTAAAAGAAAAAGGTGATCTGTTTCAACTATTCAATTCTCCAACTACTCAAGGTTTTATGGTAAACACACTAAATCTTATAATGCAGGTATGAATAGAAAGGTCTAGTGTTTGATTTCTTATCCTACAGTTATGATCCAACCTTTTATCGAGGACGAGTAAAAGCCTAAGTGTGGGGGAGTTTGTTGACACTAATTAACTCTTATTATTAAAGGTCAATTAAACATGAAAATGGATAAATATGTAAACTCCACCTTAGTATAGGGTTTAAAACTAATGAATTCCACGAGTTTTGGTGAATTATGAATCTACGGGGATTAAACAGGGAAACAATCCCCAATTGCATCCGATAAAAGGTAACCGACGGGAGATAACGCATTCGTCATGTCAGGAATCTTCCAGAAGACACTAGAGGACACCTGAAGACACCATGAGGCGGGGCACCACGAGCCACCTCCAGGTGGGACCGACTGGTCTATGGGTCCCACCGGTCGGTCCCCCGGGGCGCCGCCGACCTCCCCCTTCTGGAATCTTCCTCTACTGCCTTTGAGGATCAATCTCAGCCCTACGCGAAGTCGGTTTGATCTAACAGTCACGATTGATCCCTCAGGGCTATATAAACAGGCCCTTAGTCCCTAGGCCAGACAGAAGGTCCCTCTTCAGAAGACTACGCTTCATTTAGAAACCCTAGAAGAGACTTCAGGAGTCAGCTTTCAAGTAGAAGACTAGATACCCCTCTAGATAGGATTAGAACCTAGTCTTATACTAGAACTAGAAGAGAGAGAGAGAGAGGAAGAGATCAAGAAGGAGCTCCGGCCTGTCGGATCAAGTTCTTCATCTTGTACCTGTGGATTCAAGTTCTTCGTCAACTTGCTTCAACGATTGTTTCGGTAATCAACGTCTATATTTAAGTTTGAGCTATTGTTCTTATTATTCTTAAGGTTTATGACTCTCTTTTGAGTACTTTAATTCTAGTCGCTCTAGAGTTAGAGTAGTTGGATAGTGTAAGCGTGGTGCTTAGACTTGATAGCTCATAATTGCCTCCTATAACGCCGATAGTAGTGGTTGTTCGCAAGGGTGACTCTTATAGCCTTGTTGATTCTTCTATAGTCCACTTACCCGAGTGTAGGCTTGGTAGGATTATACATTTGCATAAAAGAATCATAATCTGTTTGTGACATTTTATGGCAACTTCCCCACTAAGAATAATATAAACATATCACTCTTAAGTTGGATTTAGATAACCTTAGTGATCCCTTCTATGCTTTTAGCTTCTCCGTCCTTGTTAGCTACTCAGGGGTTATACTCTTTGAGACTCAACACTATCCGTTCCTTTGGGTTCGATATTAAAACTGGGTTACTCTGGTGAAGTGCTACATCGGTAGATTTTATCTGCGCGCTTGCGGACAAAGTAGAGTGTGCGTTAATTTATACCAACAGACACCCCAAAAGACAATGACTCAAGCGAGTGGTAAGTTCATGACCTACAAGTAGGTGGATACCCTAGGAGATGTCCTAGAGGTACATTGGAACTACCGGAGAATGCCAAAAACCAAATAGCAAAATCATGGAAGAAACTGCGGACGGAAACACACAGAACAGCACTGACCGGACTCAATGTGCGTCCGATCTGTAGGGACCGGACGCGTTCGGTCAGGCAAAACCACTTCTGGATCCTTACTGTGTTGGACTGGACTCTACGAGTCAGAGCGTCCGGTCAGAACAACTCCAGCGTCCGGTCATACTGCCTGATGAACAGTGCAAGCAGTGCGTCCTGTCACGTGATCTCAAGTGCGTCCGGTCAGGTTTGCACAAACTGAATCGCACTGCCTTCAACGACCGGACTCACAGGGTCAGCGTCCGATCATCCCGTGGCCAGAGTCCGGTCACCCTGATTTAGCCCGGTTCGTCCTCTGATTCGACTCGATCTTCCTCCAAATGAAAGCACTAAGGCTCAAACTTGGTGAGAGGAGTCACAAGTTCAAAGGGAACATCTCCATCTGCATGTATTAAGCGCATTATGAGATTTCAGATACTTAAGCTCGTACAAACCCGGTAGTCCAAAAATCTCGAAGGATTTCAAATCATTCAACTTTAGCCAAAATCGTAATAGATTAGCGTACATGTCCACGAGGCGCATTCAGTTCACACATAATTCAAATACATCGGAGTTCAATAGTTATTACAAACCATAGTTCGAATGTCGAAAGCGGAAGGAACATAGTTTTAAACATAAGTTCTCAGTTCACAATACGGTGCCAATGCTTGATCAGTCCACAAAAGCATCAGGGAAGGATAAGAGTGGACCATGCCCATGGTCTAGTCACCACCCTCAACGGGGTACAGACAGTACTCACAATAGCCATAGAAGCATTGCCCATCTGCAACAACAAGGGAATAGAACCCTGAGTACGAGAAGGTACTCAGCTAGACTTACCCGTCATAAACCAGAAATAAACGACACCAAGGAGTATGCAAGGCTGTATTTGGGGTTGGCCATACTTACCCTTTTGCATAAAAGCGTTTTCATTATTAAATAATCAACATTAGAGCATTAGCAATCAGTTTTAAGTAATCAGCCTGATTAACTAGATTTGCACCTGATCTAGAGCAAACACTTGACTATTTAGTCAACAAGAGGGACTATTTCATCAATAGCCTTTCAGATTCAGTACCATAACCATCTTTAGTTCCATAAGTTACTACGGTAACACATGCCCAGTCAAGTTACTCAATAAACCAGGAGCGATGGCGATTATAATCGATTCCTACCCAGCTGGGGACAAAGATGTCGCACACTCGCCCGATCACACCTTGCCAGGCAGCCGTCGGCGACCACTTCAGGAAATTCGAGAACACAACACGCGGGACGGTCATGGGCCCTTCTACACCGGGGGTTATCTTAATGCCAGGTCGCTCAAGCTATAACTGCCCACGATCATGCCAGGTCAGTCAGGCCCCGCCTGTCCACGGACCAAGCCAGGTTGCTCAGAATAGTTGCCCAAGGTACATATAAGGCCCTGGGTGTTAGGCGTCAACATCTCCATCACCCGCTCGAATAGCCCTACTCGGCTTCACGGGAGGTACTCCGATGTAACACCCTAGGTGTTAAGCATTCCTTAAACTGCATAATTTGTCATACCATAAGCATGGCATCTCATCATTTCTTGTGCATATGCTTGTTGAATGCTTAAGTCCTTGTGTTAGTGTCTAGTATAACCTTGTTATGCTTTCTGTTTCTGACCAAGTGCCTTATAATGAAGTTGTAGATCTTGATGAAAGGAACAACTTTGCTTTAAAGCACTTTCTCAGAAAAAGCTTTTAAATTATGATTTCTTGCATTAGAAAAATGGTTTAGCACTAAATCTTTTGTTCTAAGCAGAATTTTGTAACACCCCAGGTGTTCGCCGTCAGTTAGGCCGTTAGTTGAGCACAGACTTGGTATATCAAACAATGATGAAGAACTAAATTCAAGGTTAGTCGGTGATGACAGAAGTGTCAGGATCAATCTCAGAGGCAGAGTCTCAGTTTGAATTATTCAGGAAATATTTAATGGAGCCAGATAACAATGATTGCCAAATTATGAATATTCAAGATTAATGCCAAACATGGATTTTTCATCTGACCCATCTCAGTTCCTGTCTATAGTAACTGGTGAAAAAGTTTCGTGAAGTCTGGAATCAAAAAGTCACATGAAATGACGAGTCGCAGTTTTGCCCATACTGGCTGATTAATGGAAGAAAATCATTCGGGTCCAACCAAGTGCTGCGACTATGCCCAATCAACTATATATGAACTTACGGTCAAAAGTTATGAAAGTTCCGTGTTGAGCAGATGGCCAGAAAATATGTCGACCGACGAGAAACCCTAATTCGGATCCTATCGCATGACTGCTTTGACCGGCGTTGAACGGTAATTTCGGGTGTTTGCATGTCGGCGCGCCTTAAACGAAAGTTGTAGTACAGTTCGAGAGGAACAAATTTCGTTTTATGGCCGAGACCTGGATCGGTGCCGAAAATAGTGAAAACGAGCTCGCAAGATGAGTTACCGCGCAGTTTTCAGGTTCCAGAAATCAGTTAAGTCTGTACTGCGAAATTGGAATTTCGGTCGCCGCGAAGCTGCCGTCGACGATCGTTACCGGGCACACCGTTGGGAATTTGACCAAGTACCTTTAACGAAAGTCGAAGTACTCGGCGAGACGACGACAACAAAATTAGTTTCGTCGAAATCGGAGTTCGTTTGAGCAGTGTTTCCGGAAACTTGCCATTTTGAGAAAGAAATTTTGGGAAAAAATTGCCGAGCTCCTCCTCTGCCCGCGCCAATAAAAGGACCGAGCGGGTCTCCTCTCGGGTCTCCTCCTCCTTCGCCTCTTCACGCAAAAAAAAGGACCGAACTCCTCTCCGGTCTCTCCCTCTCGTCGTCCATGGCAGAGCCAGCCATGGCTTCTCCTCGTCGCCGTCGTCCATGGCAGCAGACCAGTGAGCAGCGCCAGCAGCCCTGGCGCCCTCTCCTCCATTCTTTTCTCTCCCTATGCTCCTCCTTCCTGGGCGCACTCGCCAGAAACCGCGCGGCTTCGCGGGATTCGGCGCGCTCCCTTTCCTAGCCGCGGCAGCAGGCAGCGGCACCCAGCGCTGAGGCAGGCAGCAGCAGCGCCGGTGGCGCCCAGCAGCAGGGCCGGCAGCCAGCCAAGCCCCAACCCTAGCGCCTGCCTCCTCCTCCCAGCAGAGCCGGCCATCCCCACGGCTTCCCGAGCATTGTCCCGTGAAAACCATGGTGAGGACCATCTAGTAAAGCTGAAACTCTTTATAGGTGTTTTTGTGCAAAGCTACATGACTCATTAGATTTACTAAATGCTCCTTAATTGTTTTCTGCAGATCCAGGGGTGCTAACTGCAAAATCAGTTTTTATTTTCGTTTTTGATTAATTAGCAAATCTGGCTGAAATTTGTAAATTGCGTGGTAAATTGTATGTTTGTTGAAAAATTACAAATGAGCACTTTTTGGAATCCTTGTGAGTAGATCTGTCCATTGGATGCATAATATGTTGGGTGTTAGTGGAAGTTTTGTGCTGTGATAATTTATATTTGTTAAGTAGGCTTAAATAGGGAGAAAATGATATCTGCTGTTATGTTGCTTGAAATGCTGTGAAATTTTTATGGTAGACTCCTCTGGTCATGTGTGTGCTGTGATAAAAATTTCAGATTTATTGATGCATGTATGAATTAGTTATGCATTTATCTTGCTTTCAGCTCATTAAATGAATTAAATTGATTTTTGATAAATGTTTGCATGTAAAAATATAATTGATGGTTCCTCTGACTTTCTAGGGTATTGTTGTAGCTTAGATAATTTTATTATGGTCAGTGGTCATGCAAAGCATAGAGTTTTAGATTTATCTTCTCTCTATATTTCATTTCGGGATGTTTTGGACAGTTTATGGGGCTTAAATAGTTGTCCCTTGTAAATTATGTTTTCTGTGAAACTTGTCTATAACAAAGTCGTAGATAACATACATATCTAGCTTGTGTTAAAGTTTCATGATTTTTGGTCAAATGGATTATGAGTTATGGCTGTTCAAAGTTCAGTTCAGAAATAGGTGCTCTCTGGAATCTCTGGACCAGATTTGAGGAATGTATTAGTTTGACCATGTTAACTTACAAATCATGCTGAGGTGTTTAAATATAATTTGTAGGAGATTTCATAAGCTTTCCAGAATGTCTTGTTGTGTGTCATTTAGAGTTGTGTAGCTCTAGCTGTGATTTAATTACTTAACTGTTGTGTGTATGTCTAGTTTTGCTGAAATGTGGCTGCATGTGTAGTTCTTGTTGTGGTGATTAATTTGTAATGTAAATATTGTTTTCTGTAGATGTGGTCTATACAAAAGTTGTAGATAACATCTTAATATAGCTTGTCACCAAATTGCATGGCCATAGGCTTAATAATTTAAGAGATATGGCTGTTGCAAGATTGCTGTCATGTTTTGCCAACATTCTGTCCAGATCTGAATGTTTGGATTGTTTCACCTAGTTAACTTGTGATTCATGCTTAGGTGCTTATAAATGAGTTGTAGTGCTATTCATAAGATTTATAAATTATCTTAGCTCATGTCCATTGGAGTTATATAACTTGAGTTATGACTATTTTAGTGCAGATGGCTAAATCTGTCCAAGTCTGGACAGAGATGCCTATTTATGTTAATTGGACCTTATTAACATGTGAATCATTTTAAGATGATTATATATGATTTGTATAAAACTTAATAACCTTTCTAAAAAGTCTAGGGGCAAGTTCCCAGGTGTTATAGATCTTTAGTTATGATTGTCTTAATTTACTGTTGTGATGTGTGGCTAGTTCTACCCAAGTGTGGACAGTGCTGCACTAATCATATTGTTTGACCTTGTTAATGATTGATTCACCTTGAGATAACAATAAGAAAGATTTAGATAATCTTGTAAGCTTTCTATAATGTCTAATTGCATGCTCATGTGATATTTGTATCTTGAGTTATGCTTCTCTGAAGCTCTGTCTGTCCTGCTGTCCAACAGCTGGACAGAGCTGCATTGTTATCTGTTTTTGAGTTCGATAACCTCTGAATTAGCTCTTGTGTTGAATAGCAAAGTTGTAGGTAATCTTTTTAGCTTTCCATAAAGTCTTAGTTTACCATATTTGGATGTCTGTAGCTCGAGTTATGTTTAAATTAGTGAACCACTGTCCTGCTGTCCAGAGTTTAAAGTGTGACTTGTGTGTGCAACTTGATTGCTTGTTAGGTCTAACTTTAATGACTTAATTAGTAAGCTAAATAACCCTTAAATGTGTGTAACCTGCTGGTTGTTTGTTGGTCGGCTTACTTAGGCTATGGTTGTTAGTGTCTTGCACTAGCGTAAGTTAATTAACTTAGGTAGTATGTCGATAGACCTTATCATAGTTGTCTTATATGTCTTATGTTGCATCGTGAGTGTTTACCCTGCATTCATACGCTTGAACTATGCATCCCATCTAGGTACGATAGATGCATCGTGAAAGAGGTGACGGTGAGGCTCAACCCGAAGATGGTGTTGGGTGGCCATCCCGAAGAAGGTGTGGCGAACCCCGCAAGTTCCTGGAGCAGCGATGATCCCGAAGTGGTGCCATCTAACACTAGCTTAAGTGTTGTTTCCCTGGCAAGCCCCGGAGCATTCTAAGTCTCCTACCAATCTTTTATAAATGCAATCAAGTCAATATAATGATTGTTGCATTAAGTCATAGGAGTTGAATGATACCGTTGATGCATTACTTACTTATCCTTGTCCACCTGCAATTATTATCTTGATATCCCTGTTAGGTCTAGGCTCGATTATATGCTTAGCCCTGCTTAGACCAGTAAAAGTCGGATGATTTCCTGTCTCCCGCATATAGGTGGATACTGATCATGACTAGCCTGGTGCTATCATAGAGATAACCATGTGATAATTAATTTGAGACCGTGCGGGATGTAGGAGCAGCAGGACATGGGTTCTGTGTGCTAGTAGTCTCCCGTCTGTGTCGATTAGGACCCGACGAAGGCACACCTCAGTCATTTTGAATGCGTCAATCACTTAACGGAGCAGGTGCGGGTACCTCTCGTGAAGCCGAGTAAGGTTTTTCGAGCCGGTGATGGAGATGTTGACGCCTAACACCCGGGGCCTCAGATGTACCGTGGGCAACTATTCTGATCGACCTGGCATGGTCCGAGGGCAGGCAGGGCCTGATCGACCTGGCATGACCGTGGGCAGTTATAGCTTGAGCGACCTGGCATTGAGATAACCCCCGGTGTAGAAGGGCCCATGGCCGTCCCGCGATTTGGGTTCTCGAACCTCCTGAAGTGGTCGCCAACGGCCACCTGGCAGGGTGTGTCGGGCGAGTGTGCGACATTTTTATCCCCAGCTGGTAGGAATCGATTATAATCGCCATCGCTCCCGGTTAGTGAGTAACTTGACTGAGCATGTGTTACCGTAGTAACTTATGGAACTAAAGATGGTTATGGTACTGAATCTAAAAGGCTATTGATGAAATAGTCACTCTTGCTTGATTAATTAGCCAAGTGATTGCTCTAGATCAGCTGCAAATCTAGTTAATCAGGTTGATTACATAAAATTGACTGCTAATACTCTAATGGTGATTATTTAATAATAAAATGCTTTTATGCAAAAATGTAAGTATGGCCAACCCCAGATACAGCCTTGCATACTCCTTGGTGTCACTTTATTTCTGGTTTTTGGCGGGTAAGTCTAGCTGAGTACATTCGAGTACTCAGGGTTTATCCCACCTTGTTGCAGGTGAAGGTTAGGCCTGCCGAAAGGTGATGGCCAGTGCCGGTGGGCTCGGCAGTTCCATACTTCTTCTCTTATGCTATTGTTGGAGGATGTCACTCAAGCTAGCAAAGTATTTCAACCTATGTTATGATATTCATTTCAAAGCTATGTTGTTTCTTCTAAATGAAATGGAACTCAACTTGTATTATTATTTGTGAACTCTATTCTAATATTATTTTCGCTGCAAGCTCCGTGGACATGATTTGTATTTGCTTGACCATGCGATCTTGGCTGAATGTTGAAATGTTTGAAATCCTTCGAGATTTCCGGACTACCGGGTTTATATGGGCTCAAGTGTGCTAATTCAGCTGCATCGGCGGAGGTTTTCGCACTTGTGCTCTTATAAATTGGTCGGTTCGGTTACAAATTTGGACTTGAGCCTTAAATATGAATTGTTCTTTACAAAATTCTAAGCAACTTTGCCTTTTGGACCATCTCCTATTTCGGCTTAGTTTAGGAGTTATAGAGCATCAAAGTTTTTAACCAAACTTCATTAGTTTAACCCTAGTAGGCCCCGCCTGTCAGCCTCTCCTTTTTCTTCCCCGCGCACGCCGCTCCCTCCGCGCCGGCAGAGACCGCCCGCCGCCGCGAGACCGCCTCGCCGGCCGGCCAAACCACCGTCATCACCGCCCATGGTTTGCGCAGCAAGCGCCACGTCGCCCATGCACCCCGTCCTCGCCCGCCGCGTGTCGCGCGATGCCTGACGCTGCCGCGCCGGTCGGGACCTCCTCCCCGACGGGAACTGGCCAGGTGCAACGCACCTGCGCCCTCCTGCTCATTTGCATCCTCTCTGCTCCGCGCTCATGCTCCGCACGCTCACTCACTCGCTCACGCTCTCGCTCACAAGCTCGCCAGCCACTCCACCATCTTCTCCAGTTCGCCCAAACCGCCATTTGCCGCCGAACTGCGACGAGCAATTTCTCGTTCCACCGTGCGCCGCCGTCCAATTCCTCTCGCCAGTTTCTCTGCCCTGATCTCCTCTTTCTCCGGCAAGGGTTGGTTTCCCCTCTCTCCCTCTCTGACCGCCGGAACAGCAGATGCCATCCTCAAGCTTCCGCCATGGCCACTGTCGTGACCTTCACGTGAACCGGCCATCTCCGGCCAAACCACCCCAATCCGAGCCCAGTTCTTACCTTCCCAACCTCCATAGTAGCTTAGGGTCAGATGGAGACCTCTCTCGTGCCTTGAGTTCGCCGGATCAGGAGCCAGTCGCGCCGTGACCGCCGCGGATCGCCGCCGTGCATGGCGCCGAGCAATGCCGAGGATGCCGAGGCCCGAAAGTTGCTCCAATAGGTCGCTTAGGACTTGCTTAAGCTAGTGCTGGTCTCACCGCGCCTCAACCTCGCCGGGAAGAGCTTCGCCGCCGCGTCGCAGAGCCGCCGCTCCGCCATGGCTGCCGTCGAGCTTACTTCGGTATCCCTCTGGCTCAGCAAGTCAGTCAGTCGTGTTCGTCTCGCAAACCCGCGTCTAGTGCTGGCCTCGGCGTCACCGGAAGCTTCGCCGCCGATGAGCTAGGGCCGGTCAACAGCGACGGCGCCAAAGTCCGCCGTTGACTGCCGAGCCTGGCCTCGCGCGGTAACCTGCCGAGCCTGGCCTCGGTAGCTTGGTCGCCTGTCTAGTGGGCCTCGACCGACAGAGAAAGAGTGAGTACGACAGAAAAGGGAAGTCTGTGTGCAGTAGGGCTCGGGATAGCCGGGTGTGCATAGCAGTTTTGCTAGGCCTCGGCTGAGTCATGTTGGGTGTCCGTAGCGTTGTAGGTCAAGTTTTCTTTTAAATAAGTTTTGCAGAATTTGTGTAATGGCTTCAAAAATTCCTACAAGGCTCATTTTAAGTCCGAATCCTGTGAAACAAATTTTGTTGTGTTCGGCATTATTAGATCTATCTGTGAAAAATGTTAAATGCATTTTTGGTCATATTTTTATGTGTAGATTTATTTAAGTTAGAAAAGTGCTGATAACTTGGAAAATGCATAACTAATTATGTATAAGTCAGAAAAATGTGATTCCAGTTTTGTTAGGTTTGTATGGATGTGTAGTTTCAAAAAAAAATATAATATGAGGTTGTTCTGTGAATTAATTTGGCAGTAGTAATTAAAATGGTTAAATGCTGCTTTCTTGTTTATTTTGTAGTAATTAGAATATGAAGAATATGAACCTGAGAATTTATGCACACTGCTCTTGTGCTAAGAAGTTCAGTAGAAAATTGAGAAATCTGTTGTTTGACACTTTTTGCTAGGGTGTGTAGTTCAAAGCACCTTTCCATGATAGAATTTGTCTTTTTCATAGAGAATGGAGTTTAAGTCCAAATGGGGTGAAATTTGGACAGGGGATTAGATTAAGTTTTGTTAATCTCCAGTAATTTTTGTAGAATTTTTCCAAGCTGTCTAGGATGGGTTGCTGTTATAGGCTAGTTTAATTAGATTTATTTCAGCAAGTAATTAGAAGGTAATAAACTCATTAAATAAACCTTGATGTGGTGACAACAGGACGTAGTAAGTTAGTTATGTTAAATTAGGTGGTTGAGCAGTAGTAGATGACATGTGCTTACGTCCTGAATTGTTACTTCGTGTTGCATCCCCATGCATCCCGCATGCATTCGCGTTATTTATTCATGTTATGCATCATGCAGGATCGGTAGTGGAAGTTCAGGATCTGTCACCCGAGGAGCAGTACCAGGAGGAGACGCCGGAAGAGAAAATCCCAGGAGGAGACGTTGAAGAGCTGCCGGAGTGCCGCGATCAACGTCCGTCGGACTTTGAGAAAGGCAAGCCCCGGAGCATTCTAACTCCTACGGTTTGCAAATACTTTACAATTAACCTGATATGATTGTTGCATTAGGTTATAGGAGTTGAGTGATACCGTTGATGCATTATTTACTTATCCTTGTCCACCTGCAATTATATCTTGTTATCCCTGTTAAGTCTAGGTTTGTTTATGGTTAGCCCTGCTTAGACCGGTAAAAGTCGGGTGATTTCCTGTCCCCCGCATATAGGTGGATACTAAACATGTTTAGCCTGGTGCTATCATGAAGATAACCATGTGATAATTAAATTGAGACTGGGCGGGATATAGGAGCAGCAGGACATGGGTCCTGTGTGCTAGTAGTCTCCCGTCTGTGTCGATTAGGACCCGACGAAGGCACACCTCAGTCATTTTGAACGCGTCAATCACTTAACGGAGCAGGTGCGGGTACCTCCCGTGAAGCCGAGTAAGGTTTTTCGAGCCGGTGATGGAGATGTTGACGCCTAACACCCATGGCCTTATATGTACCGTGGGCAACAATTCTGAGCAACCTGGCATGGTCCGAGGGCAGGCACGGCCTGATCGACCTAGCATGACCGTGGGCAGTTAATAGCTTGAGCGACCTGGCATTGAGATAACCCCCGGTGTAGAAGGCCCATGACCGTCCCGCGTGTTTGTTCTCAAACCTCCTAAATTGGTCGCCAACGGCCGCCTGGCAAGGTGTGATCGGGTGAGTGTGCGACATTTTATCCCCAGCTGGTAGGAATCGATTATAATCGCCATCGCTCCTGGTTAGTGAGTAACTTGACTGAGCATGTGTTACCGTAGTAACTTATGGAACTAAAATGGTTATGGAATCTGAAAGGCTATTGATGAAATAGTCACTCTTGATTGATTAATTAGCAAGTGCTTGTTTAGTACAGGTGCAAATCTAGTAAGGTAGAGTTAATGACTAAAAGCAATTGCCAACATCTAAAACTGAGTTTTATTACTAAAGCTTTCATGCAAAGGAGTATGTTCAGCCAACCCCACTTATATAGCCTACATGATCCTTGGTGTCTCATTATTTTCTGGTTTTGTCGGGTAAGTCTAGCTGAGTACCTTCTCGTACTCAGGGTTTATTTCCCTTGTTGTTGCAGATGGCCAGTGCTTTTATGGCTACTGCGAGAACTGCTTGTACCCGGTCACAGGTGATGACTAGACCAAGGGCATGGTCAACACTTATCTCATCTGTTGCTTTTGTGGACCCGGTCAACTGATGGCACCGTATTTATGAACAATCCAAACTTATGTTTTAAAGACTATGTTGCTTCCGCTACTACTATCAAACTATGGTTTGTAATATTATTTCGTACTCCGATGTAATTTGAACTTTATGCAACTGTGATGTAACCCGTGAGCATGTTCGTGGAACAAGTACGATCTTGGCTGGATGTCGTTGAATGATTTGAAATCCTTCGAGATTTCCGGACTACCGGGTTTGTACGAGCTTAAGTACTCGATGATTTCTGCGAGAGCGGAGGTTTTCAGTGCTTAATGTGGTGCAAATTGGTCGGTTTTGTTACAGCTGGC
Source organism: Coix lacryma-jobi var. lacryma-jobi (assembly GCA_009763385.1). NCBI lineage: Eukaryota > Viridiplantae > Streptophyta > Magnoliopsida > Poales > Poaceae > Coix > Coix lacryma-jobi. The sequence goes on from CM019830.1 coordinate 97,598,312, forward strand.
ATCGGAGCAGGTTCTGCGTTACTGTTCATGGGTGTATTTTAAAAAACAATATTTTATAAAGGATAAAGCTATATTTGCCAACTTATAGTTTTATTAGGATTTGGAAAATCTTAAGGTTTAAAGCTAAGGTGTGCCAGTGACCTAGTCCTTATGCCCAATAGGAATTTTAGGTGGCTATTTAAGTACTAACTTGGGGGTTGTGCATCATATTTAAATTCTGTTATTTCTGTCGTTCGTACGGCAAGGGTGAAATTGTATGGGTGCTATTTCTCGGAATAGTAATGTATGGATCAATAGCCTCTACGCCAAAGGTAATGAGAGTTGTGAGAGCATGATTGGACAACCGCCAATCTAGAGGAGTGCTTGAATGATGCTGACATGTATACCAGTTGCACACAAGTATATGTGAAATTATTAATTGAGGGAGTAATACTTTTCTGATGGGTGCATATACTGCTTACGTGTATACCGGGTGTGCACCTAAGCCAGTATTAGATTTAATTTTCAGCGATGCATGATATTCATATTGTGGGCAGGGCTGAAATAAACTTTCTGCAGGTACGCTAACTTGCGAACGTGTAGTACGCTAGTTAACGCTATGAGTGAACGTTGTATGCCACCGTCTAGCTGATAGATTGTTAGGCAGTGAGGACGTATGTTAGGCTCATGCATCATGATCATATAATTTTGCATTAATCTTACTTCCTTCCTTACGTTATCCGTCCCGTTCTTAAATAAAAGTTATTCTCAACTAATTAAAAACTGTGTGGATACACTTCTTTCAGATGGCCCGCACTAAGCGTACCGCCCGCAAGTCGACTGGAGGCAGGAGGCCCAATTATATGCTGGGACCCTGGACAGCCGAGGGGTCAGATGATTTTCTGGAGGAGTTCGGCATGCCTACTCTTTTGTGGAGGGTGCTGCACTTAGTCGGATACCAGGAGGGCCAGGAGCCGCAATATGAGTGGCATCGAGTTCAGTTTTCAGAGGATCGCTACATGTACACAGTTGAGGTGGACGTGCCCAGCCGTGATCCGCAGGATCATGTGTGGTGCCGCAGGGTGTTTGCTCTTCAGGGCAGGACTCCTTGGGATGGAGCCAACCAAGTTGCGTACACTATTCTTCGGGACATCATGGAGGATCATCCAGAGGTAGTTGCCCAGGCCACAGCCGGTGTCTTCCCTACAGCAGATCCGTACTAGTCATTGTGGCTTCAGCCGAGTGCCACTGTGTTGGGGACCAGTTCTTCAGAGCGTGAGCACTGCGCAGGGCCAGCTGGGAGTGCGATGGCTGCACTCATGGCTACCTACGGGTGTCTGTCACGTAGCTACGACCACCTGGACCACATCCTCAGTGAGGAGATAGCTGCACATCACCAGGGTCAGGAGGCGCATGCTACAGAGGTCGACCTTCTTACCACTCAGCTAGCTCACATGACCGTTGAGAGAGACCAGGCTCGTCAGAGGGAGCAGGAGATGGCACAGCAGCTTAGTGACCAGCAGGGGATGACGACTTTCTTATCCACCATCATGGCCGAGACTGAGGAGTCGCTACGTAGTGTTTGTCTCGAGGGTATGCGCGCGACTGAGCAGAACAGGCTTCTCAGGCTACAGGTGGGAGATTTGGAGCTGCAACTTCATCATCTCCAGGACTACAATGACCGCCTGCATGAGGAGATTCATCGCCGTGAGAATGAGAGGAACCCTATCCTTCCTCAGGAGGACCCGGATTCTCATGCTTCGTCCAGTGGTTCTTCGAACATCTCGAGTGATGATGATGACAACGACGATGATGACGATGGTGCCATTAGGGAGTAGACTAGTTAGTGTTAGCGAGTAGTGATCTTGTCTCATGTCCTAGCGCTTGATCTTTTGGGGTTATCGTGTGGAGGTAAGGTTGTGTGATGGACCTGTGCACGTGTGATGCAAAACCTTTGAATGTCCCGTATGTATGGGCACCTATGGATGTTATGTTGACTTTTGTATGTTATGTGATGAGCATCTTTTATCATGTGATGATGTGATGTGGATCGAGATTTATTATGCCTCTGCAATTGTTTGACGAATTCGTTTTCCTAATGATTTTCGTTGGCATGGTTTATTGTTCTCCGCAATAATGGCAACGTCATTTAATGATTATTGCTATCACTACATGCAGATGACGATGACTCGTAGTGGGGCGGGTGGTAGTGGTGGTAATGATGGTAACAGGGAAAACCGCGATCCACCACCTCCTCCACCACCCACAGCCGAGCAACTTTTCGCTCAGTTCTTGGGAAGTCAACGCAACATCGAGGCGCTTCTGCGAGAGAATTTGGCACATGGCAATCAACGCCCTGAGCCGAATCAGTACAGCTCGTTCAAGGATTTTCTGGACACAAGGCCGCCAATTTTCAAGGAAGCCACAGAACCTCTAGAAGCAGAAGAGTGGTTGCATACAATGGAGCAGAAGTTTCGACTACTCAGGCTTACAGAGGAGTTGAAGGCAGAATATGCTGCACATCAGCTACAGGGGCCAGCCAAAATTTGGTGGGGACATCACCGTACCACTTATCCAGCCCGTACACTTGTCACTTGGAGAATGTTCGCGGAAGCTGTTCGCGAGCACTATATTCCGCCAGGCTTGACTCAGATGAAGGTGGCTGAATTCATGAGCTTAACACAAGGAACTCGATCAGTGACCGAGTATCATCACTTGTTCAATTCCTTGTCTCGATATGTTCCAGACTTCGTCGACACAGATGCTAAGAAGATTGCTAGTTTCAAGAGAGGCTTGAACACTAAAATGGCAAAGTCAGTGGGTACATCTTCCCGTACCACCTTCAATGACTTCATAAGTGACTGCCTGATTCAAGAGGGTCATAACAACAAGCATGCTGCAAGCAAGGCTAGGAAGAGGACCCTGGAATCTGGACCATCTCAGTCTAGAGGACCACCAGCCCAGCGTTCTCAATACCGACCACCAGCACCTGGGGCTCGTTTCAGGCCACCGCAAAAGAAGAATCAGCCGCAAGCTCAGCGTAATCAGAGGCCATACAAAGTAGCTGCTAGTCAAACTCATGGAGGTCAGGGCAGCTCGACCGGAGGAAAACCTTCAGTTCGTGGGCCATGTTACAATTGCAACCAAGAGGGGCACCTCGCAAGATATTGCCTCCACCCAAAGAAGCAACAGGCTAGTTACCCCGCACGCCTGCACAACATGACCGTTGAAGAAGCTCGTGCTGGAGAACCCGTAACCGCCGGTATGTGTCTTGTTAACCATCATCCTGCAGTTGTTTTGTTTGATACTGGATCATCACATTCGTTCATGAGCAAAGCATTTGCACAAAAGCATAATCAAGAGGTGTCTGAAATGGATTATGGGTTTCGAGTAAGCTCCGTGGGGAGTAGTGTGTTATCTAGGCAGATGGTTTGTAATGCAACCATCGACATCGGAGGGCACAAATTTGGAGCCAATCTAGTAGTTTTGCCAGGACTCAGTATGGATGTAGTCCTAGGAATGAGTTGGATGAGTATGTGGAATGCGGTGTTAGACACTGCAAATAGAACTCTTACCTTATCTGATAAAAGGACAAACACAAAGTTATGCATCTCTCTTCCTCGAGGTGCTGATTTTGTCGACCTATCTTGCACCTTATCTATAGAAGACCTGTCAAAAATTCCAGTTGTTCGGGATTTCCCAGATGTCTTTCCTGATGAATTGCCGGGTTTACCGCCCAAGCGGGCAGTGGAGTTTACCATTGAGCTGTTACCTGGAACTGCACCGATCTCGAGAAGACCTTATCGTATGCCGCCCAACGAGTTAGCTGAACTCAAAACTCAGATTAAGGAACTTTTGGACAAGGGTTTCATTCAACCTAGTGTATCAGAGTGGGGATGTCCTCCATTGTTTGTCAAGAAGAAGGACAAATCTTTGCGGATGTGTGTGGATTATCGGCCGCTTAATGCCATGACTGTTAAGAACAAGTATCCGTTGCCACGGATAGATATTTTGTTTGATCAGTTATCCAGAGCTAAGGTATTTTCCAAGATCGATTTGCGATCAGGTTATCACCATATCAGGATTAGGCCACAAGATATTCCAAAGACTTCTTTTTCGACCAGATATGGGCTGTATGAGTATTTGGTCATGTCTTTTGGTTTGACAAATGCTCCAGCATACTTTATGAGTTTGATGAACTCAGTATTCATGCCAGAACTAGATAAGTTTGTAGTGGTGTTCATTGATGACATTTTGGTTTATTCTGAGAACCCAGACGACCACGCAGAGCATTTGAGGATTGTCTTGACAAGGCTCCGGGAACATAAACTCTACGCTAAGTTTAGTAAATGCGAGTTTTGGTTGAAGCAAGTACAATTCCTTGGTCACATCCTGTCAGAAGAAGGAATCTCTGTGGACCCTAGTAAAGTACAAGACGTAATGGAGTGGGAAGCTCCAACTTCAGTTGCTGAGATCCAGAGTTTTCTTGGTTTAGCAGGGTATTATCGCCGTTTCATTCCCGATTTCTCCAAGATTGCCAAGCCCATGACAAGTTTGCTCCAGAAGGATCAGAAGTTTGAGTGGACAGAGAAGTGTGAAACAGCTTTCCGTACCTTGCGGAAACTATTAACCACTGCTCCTGTCTTAGCTCAACCAGATATTGAGAAGCCGTTTGATGTCTTCTGCGACGCATCAAAAGTTGGTTTAGGTTGTGTTCTTATGCAAGAAGGTAGAGTGATTGCTTATGCTTCACGTCAGTTGAGAAAACATGAGGTTAATTATCCCACGCATGATTTGGAATTAGCTGCTGTGCTGCACGCTCTAAAAATATGTGAGACATTATCTGCTTGGTAACGTCTGTAACATGTACACTGACCACAAAAGTCTCAAGTACATCTTCACTCAACCTGAACTGAACATGAGGCAGAGAGATGGCTTGAATTGATTAAGGATTACAATTTGCAGATACATTATCACCCAGGAAAAGCAAATGTAGTTGCTGATGCTCTGAGTCGGAAGTCGCATTGTAATAACTTGAGGTTACAACCAGAAGACGAGTTTAGTCTCGTACACCCTGTGATCCTGCGCCACATCGAGCTGCAAAGCACCATAGTTGATCAGATTCTAGAAGGGCAGAAAACAGACAAGGGAATCTATTATATCAAATAGAGGCTAAGAACCGCCACTGATCCAGCAAAACATCTTCGAGTTGATGATAAGGGAGTGTTATGGTTTGATAATCGCCTAGTGGTACCCAAGAATAGGGAACTTAAAAATCGGATCATGGATGAGGCTCATCTTTCTAAATTGTCTATTCATCCCGGAAGCACTAAGATGTATCAAGATTTGCGTCCAAGATTTTGGTGGACCAAAATGAAGAAGGAAATTGCCGCATATGTAGCCAGATGCGACACGTGTTGCGGGTGAAGGCTATTCACCTGAAGCCAGCCGGAACACTTCAACCTTTATCAATACCTGAATGGAAGTGGGAAGAAGTGAGTATGGATTTTATCACCGGTTTGTCCACCACTCAGAAGGGAAATGATTCAATATGGGTAATAGTTGACCGTCTCACCAAGACCGCTCATTTCATACCAGTTAAAATCTATTATCGAGCACCGGACTATGCAGAGATTTATATCAATCAGATTGTCCGATTGCCTGGTATACCCAAAGTCATAGTTTTGGATCGTGGAACACAGTTTACTGCACCATTCTGGGAGAAACTGCAAAAGGAATTAGGTACTAAATTAATCCATAGTTCAGCTTACCATCCCCAGACTTCAGGGCAAACTGAAAGAGTAAATCAGGTTTTAGAGGATATGTTGAGAGCATGTGTTTCATCAGCAAAAGGTTCTTGGGAAAAATGGTTACCATTAGCAGAATTTGCTTACAACAACAGTTGTCAAGAAAGCAATCAAATGGCACCTTTCGAAGCCCTGTATGGCAGAAGATGTAGGACACCAATAAATTGGGTTGAACCAGGAGAGCGTCGCTACTACGGGATTGACTTTGTTAATGAAGCAGAAGAACAAGTTAGGGTAATCCAACGACACATAGCAACTGCACAGTCTTGACAGATGAGCTATGCCGACAAGAGAAGGAAACCGCTTGAATTCAATGTAGATGACTATGTGTATCTAAAGGTATCACCCATGAAAGGTGTTAAACGTTTTGGCGTAAAAAGGAAGCTAGCGCCAAGATTTGTGGGACCATACAGGATAATGGAAAAGAGAGGAGAAGTAGCTTATCAACTGCAATTACCTGAACACTTGAAAGCTATATTCCCTGTATTCCATGTGTCACAACTGAAGAAATGTCTTCGAGTTCCAGAAGAGGAAGTGCAACCAGCCAATATCAAGTTACAATCCGACCTTACTTACTCGGTGAAGCCTTATCGAGTGCTTGATGAGAAAGAAAGAGTAACTCGCGGAAGAGTCGTGAAGCAATATAAGGTATCTTGGAGTGAGCAAGACGGCCGAGATGCCACTTGGGAAACGAAAGACTATCTTAAGGAAGTATATCCACAATTTTATAAAGACTGGTTAGTAACTCAAATCTCGGGACGAGATTCTTTTAAGGAGGGGAGGGCTGTAACACCCTAGGTGTTAAGCATTCCTTAAACTGCATAATTTGTCATACCATAAGCATAGCATCTCATCATTTGTTGTGCATATGCTTATTGAATGCTTAAGTCCTTGTGTTAGTGTCTAGTATAACCTTGTTATGCTTTCTGTTTCTGACCAAGTGCCTTATAACGAAGTTGTAGATCTTGATGAAAGGAACAACTTTGCTTTAAAGCACTTTCTCAGAAAAAGCTTTAAATTATGATTCTTGCATTAGAAAAATGGTTTAGCACTAAATCTTTTGTTCTAAGCAGAATTTGGACTTGAGCCTTAAATATGAATTGTTCTTTACAAAATTCTAAGCAACTTTGCTTTTTGGACCATCTCCTATTTTGGCTTAGTTTAGGAGTTATAGAGCATCAAAGTTTTTAACCAAACTTCATTAGTTTAACCCTAGTAGGCCCCGCCTGTCAGCCTCTCCTTTTTCTTCCCCGCGCACCAGCGCTCCCTCCGCGCCGGCAGAGACCGCCCACCGCCGCGAGACCGCCTCGCCGGCCGGCCAAACCACCATCATCACCGCCCATGGTTTGCGCAGCAAGCGCCACGTCGCCCATGCACCCCCGTCCTCGCCCGCCGCGTGTCGCGCGATGCCTGACGCCGCCGCGCCGTCGGGACCTCCTCCCCGACGGGAACTGGCCAGGTGCAACGCACCTGCGCCCCTCCTGCTCATTTGCATCCTCTCCGCTCCACGCTCATGCTCCGCACGCTCACTCACTCGCTCACTCTCTCCGCTCACAAGCTCGCCAGCCACTCCACATCTTCTCCAATTCGCCCCAACCGCCATTTGCCACCGAACTGCGACGAGCCATTTCTCGCTCCACCGTGCGCCGCCGTCCAATTCCTCTCGCCAGTTTCTCTGCCCTGATCTCCTCTTTCTCCGGCAAGGGTTGGTTTCCCCTCTCTCTTTCTCTGGCCGCCGGAACAGCAGATGCCATCCTCAAGCTTCCGCCATGGCCGCCGCCGTGACCTTCACGTGAACCGGCCATCTCTGGCCAAACCACCCCAATCCGAGCCCAGTTCTTACCTTCCCAACCTCCATAGTAGCTTAGGGTCAGATGGAGACCTCTCTCTTGCCTTGAGTTCGCCGGATCAGGGGCCAGTCGCGCCGTTGACCCCGCCGCGGATCGCCGCCCGTGCATGGCGCCGAGCAATGCCGAGGATGCCGAGGCCCGAAAGTTGCTCCAATAGGTCGCTTAGGACTTGCTTAAAGCTTGTGCTGGTCTCCACCGGGCCTCAACCTCGCCGGGAAGAGCTTCGTCGCCGCGTCGCAGAGCCGCCCGCTCCGCCATGGCTGCCGTCGAGCTTACTTCGGTATCCCTTTGGCTCAGCAAGTCAGTCAGTCGTGTTCGTCTCGCAAACCCGCGTCTAGTGCTGGCCTCGGCGTCACCGGAAGCTTCGCCGCCGATGAGCTAGGGCCGGTCAACAGCGACGGCGCCAAAGTCCGCCGTTGACTGCCGAGCCTGGCCTCGCGCGGTAACCTGCCGAGCCTGGCCTCGGTAGCTTGGTCGCCTGTCTAGTGGGGCCTCGACCGACAGAGAAAGAGTGAGTACGACAGAAAAGGGAAGTCTGTGTGTAGTAGGGCTCGGGATAGCCGGGTGTGCATAGCAGTTTTGCTAGGCCTCGGCTGAGTCATGTTGGGCGTCCGTAGCGTTGTAGGTCAAGTTTTTCTTTTAATAAGTTTTGCAGGAATTTGGTTAATGGGCTTCAAAAATTCTTACAGAGCTCTTTTAAGTCGGAATCCTGTGAAACAATTTTGTGTGTTCGGCATATTAGATCTATCTGTGAAAATGTTAAAATCATCTTTGGTGATATTTTTATGTGTAGATTTATTTAAGTTAGCAACGTGCTATAACTTGGAAAATGCATACTATTATGTTATTAATCAAAAAAGTGACTTCCAGTTTTGTTAGGTTGGTATGGATGTGTAGTTTTCAAAAAAATATAGATAAAATGAAGGTTAAGTTCTGTGGAATTCATTGGCAGTAGTAATTAAATGGTAATGCTGCTTTCTTGTTTTATTTTTGATACTTAGAAAAGAAAATATGAACCTAATTTATGCCACTGCCTTGTGCTAGAGAAGTTCAGTAAAATTGAGAATCTGGTTGTTTGACACTTTTTTGCTAGGGTGTGTATTCAAAGACCTTTCCCCATTATGAATATTGTCTTTTTCATAGAGAATGGTGTTTAAGTCCAAATGGGTGAAATTTGGACAGGGGATTAGATTAATGTTTGTTAATCTCCATGTAATTTTTGTAGAATGTTTCCAAGCTGTCAGGATGGTTTGCTGTTATAGGCTAGTTTATTAGATTTATTTCAGCAGTAATTAGAAGTGAACAAACTCATTAAATAAACCTTTGATGTTGTGTGACAACCGGACGTAGTAGTTGTTTATGTGATAATTATGGGTGAGCAGTAGTAGATGACAGTCTTACATCCCTGAATGTATTACTCTTAGTGTTGTCATCCCTGCATCCCGCATGCTTCGCGTTATTTATGCAGTTATGCATCATGCAGGATCGGTATGTGGAGTTCAGGATCTGTCACCCAGGAAGCAGTCCATGAGGAACGTCGGAAGAGAACATCCCAGGATGGAGAACTTTAAGAAAGCTGCCGGAGGCCGCTATCACGTCCGTCGGACCTTGAGAAAGGCAAGCCCCGGAGCAT
>CM019830.1:97608080-97636758 GCA_009763385.1 Coix lacryma-jobi var. lacryma-jobi
CTTCAATATAAAACAGTGGCAACCTAAGACTCTAAAGTAACTCACCTTGGGCTGTCTCCCAAATCGCCACTCATAAGAAGTTTTGTCAAGAAAGCTCGGAGAAAAATGCGATTGGAAATATAGCATGCAGTGTTCATAGCTTCGGCCCAATATCGCCTGGGAGTCCTATGCTCACCGAGCATCGTCCTGGCCATCTCTACAAGGGTCTGATTCTTCCTCTCTACAACACCATTCTATGACGGTGTGTAGGGGGAAGAAAACTGATGCTCCAAACCCAAAGAGTTGTAGAACTTCTCAAAATCAGAATTCTGAAATTCGGAACCATTATCACTACGAATAGCTCGCATCGAGTTCATGGGGAACTCGTTCTGAAGACGCAAAATCAGATTGCGAGCAAAACAGAAAGTCTCAGTCTTCTCAGATAAAAAGAAGACCCACGAATATCTCGAAAAATCATCAACAGCGACCAAAACATACCACTTCCCCCCTACCGAGCTCACCCGAGCCGGACCAACAAGGTCCATGTGTAAAAGCTCTCCATGGTGCTTAGTCATGACCTGAGTCAAAGGATGGTGGGGAGCAGCAACCATCTTTCCATGTCTACAAGAATGGCAAACAAGATCCTTCTCCATCGACAACTTGGGCAATCCTCGGATTAAGCCAATTGAGCTAAGCCTTGCTAGCAAGTATATGCTCAGGTGACCTAGTCTCCTATGCCACTTCCAAAGATCAGAGGAGGAAGGACCAGCCACAAGACAGCGGGAAATACCAAACGACTCTGAGAAATTCGCACGAAAGACTTTCCCAAAGGGTGAAATCAAACACACAAGATTGCCCTGAGGATCTAAAATACGACTGAGATTCGGTTTAAAACGAATCTCATAGTCATCATCAAAAAGTTGCGAAACAGAAAGAAGGTTAAAATGCAAGTTAGAAACAAGAGCAACATCACGCAAACAAAGTGCTCATATAACTCGCCGACCCGCGAGAAAGCCTCGCCGAGACTATAAACAAACCTGTTACCTATAATGCTTTGTACAACCAGAAGGGATTAGATAAATTCACTTTCCAGCAAACAATGTACGGTGAGATATGTGTAGAGAAACACCTCCTGGGCCATTTTCGGGACTTCAAATTATTGGCCCCTACTCAACGATGCAATCCGCGAATATCCAAACCAACCAAAGGACAGTCCATCTCAATCTGCCTTTACCTAGGCCTCAATTAATTAAAGGACCACTTAGGTTGTCGAGCATATACGGCTCCATCCGTCAACATCTGCGAGATTCGCTCAGAAGTAAATGAGATAATGAGCAGTGTATGTGCCGGAATGCTTTAAAGAAGAACAGTCAAGATAAAAACCCATTGCCGCTAGCAACGCCCTACAGGCAAGAAACGTGACAATCACCTCGCAAACAGGAAATACAGTAATGGTCCACTAAAGGGCAAGTAGCGGGCCTCCATCGCTCTGAATACTCAATCCAATTTGTGCCTAGCCAGATTGGGTTGAGGCGGGAGAATATAAGACGACTCAACATAAAAAGACCTCCGACAACGTTGCATCCGATGTACCACTGTAATCCTTGGCACAAATAGTCAAGGACCGCCAGAACAGGTCGTAGGCTAAACATCACTCATCCTTGAAAGCCTGAGCGCCTAATGAAAATCGCGCAATGCTCAGCTGGCTCCGTCCTAGGCACGTAGCAGCTTCTCCACTACGGAAGTTGCTCATAATAGACCAACACTGAACATGCGGCCACATTGTACATACATTGAGAAGGATGGACATGGTCCGGATTTTTCACTCTCTCATAGAACGAGTGCTCCACTCGACATATTGGGCGCATAAAAGTCAGAACATCCCTACTCAAGCACACTACCTCTCCTCACAGATGACTCAACAATAGTACAAACACGACAACTCAAAGGAGTTGGATTGTAGCTTGTAACTCTGTACGTAAATGCGCTCAGCACAGCAGATATGGTGAATCTAACATATTGCACTTACTACAATGATAGCCGGATCAACTTATTATGGCAAATATACTCCATACCTAGGAAATAAAAAAAAATCATGGAGCTGGCATGATAGGGCTCCAGCTTATTTTGAAGGTGCGTATATGGCGAGTAGGAGACACCCACGGTGCTAGAGTTCTTGCAGAGTGTTGAGGTGATGCTCTGTAGAGAGGTTCTCCACTCAGACAATCACCATCCTCTAAAAGGTGTGTAAGTAGCTGTACAGGCTCTATTGCGGAGCGAAGTGTGTATAAGCTTCTCGATGGGACAGATAAAAATAGATAAGTGGTTGAGAGTTTGAGAAGAACCTCTAAACTCAAAACAAGGGTTATAATAGAAGAATCACTCCTAGACTCTCCAATATTCCAATCATAAGCAGGAGAACGAATCTCCAATGCAATATCCCGTATAGAGAATACCAACTCGAAAAACAATCAGCTATAACATATTGTCGAAACACCTCACAGTCAGAACCTACAGCATTAAAATATGCTGCAGCAGAATCACAACCAACTCTACCCAAGAGTCATAGTGCTCGACACAATGATAACAAGAACGGCCCATGATCAAAGAATGGTACTCGGACAAGTGAAAAGGGTAGTGTTTTCTCTCGTAACGCCGATTATGCCACTACTATAGCCCATGGACTCACATCTCAAAGATAAATCTATCAACGAACCTACCACTCTCCCAACCCTTCACACCAAAGTACATGACTGCTGGAACAACAGAATGGTGCTGTACCAAGCTGCGCTTCACTTCCTCAAGAAAGACTCAAATCTTATATGGCAATCTTTTCCTTAGCCAACTCGGTTTTGCAAGCCAGCACAAGACTTTGCACGCACCACAAGGGCAAAAACACGGGATCTGAGTCCCACGGAGGACCCAAGGGTGCCAACCTCTCCATCCAAAGCGAGAGCATGACTTACCTCTCAAGTTGAGGAAGAGTCAAAGCTCCTAAATGTGGCCTTTGTGCACATTCTCGGACACGGGTACCGGCCGGACCTCAAAGAAGAAACAAAAACCTCTAGAACACGACACAGTGGACAGAACTTAGACGAAACTTAACTCATATACGGACTGCTCATGTCTTCCCCAATTTCGCACCACTTCATCTCCTATAGACGCTCACTCAGGATAGCAATGCACGGACTCGCATTAAGAACAACAATATCATTCTTGAAGGCTAAGCAATCGATAAGAATAAAAATGGCTAACAACTACTAGAAACAAAGCAAGTAGAAGACTTCTCTGGTAACCCATTTCGAGCTGTGAAAAGCTCAGATCGTGAGCAGTCAGAGAGATAATTGCGCGAAAGGTGTCGGTCGTCGATCGTTATCCGATACGGATGATGTCTCTCTTTTAAGCTGTGGCCGACTCGAGCTCAGACAAGCTGCGCAAGTACACCAAGCGACAACATGGTACAGACCTTACAACAATTACTATTATACAGATCACGTAAGTGCAAGTAGGACGCAAGCAATGGTGCTACTGTGCGCGCTCATGTAGGATGTCTTCCTTGAAAGTGATTTGAGCTCTGCAATACGTTCTATCGATTATAGGAACGTGGAACTAAAACATTGATCTCTTGAGCCTGTTAATTCCCATCACGTAAAATAGCTACACTAGGAATGAAAACCAAAATAAGTAATAATGAAATCACACTACTCGATTCTAATAATACAAACAAAAAAGGTGGTCGCAACACTTCCTTAAATAACGAGAACAGAACTGGCCAGTTGTACAGAAAAAAACTACACAAACGGAACAAACTTACCTCTGAAAAACAGCCGTTCTTCCTCAACGACCTAACAAGGTTGATGCTAGCACCGACCGATGCGACACGGAGAAGGCAGCAATACGCGCGAGTCCAAATTGTAGATCATCAACGTCGAAAGCGTTCATAGGAGAAGTGAATGGGTGCAAGATAAAAAGGACGATGGCCGCTGCCCGTACACTCGGGAAGCCACCAAAGACGCGCGCCGGCTCGAACGGCAAACAGCAGGAGCGTGAGTCTATGGCTACCTTGCGGTATCGCGAAACCACGCCGCAACGAGAGGAGCTCGGAAGGAGCCGGAAGAGGCTCGCTGTAGCTGGCACCAACCCTCCATATCGGCCCAACAAGATACAGTTGAAAGACAAACGAGTACATGGAGGATGTGCGGTGCACTCCGAGCAAAGGCGAGTCTCGGAAGGCAATTGGACCTATCAAGGCCGGTTGGAGGGTTCTGGACCTTCTTGCTCCCTACCCCTTGGTGCATTCGCACGGTGTGGCCTCTGCATCCTGACATCCATCCTCGAGCGGCTCGTTGCTCGCACAATCCCAGATGTGCGTTCAACCATGTGACGCATCATCGGTCAGCGAGCAAGGCGCGTAGGTACTGCTCGCGCCGGAAGTAGCTGTATGGCGGTTTCTGAAAAGCTACCCTCTGGATGGGTTCTGTCCGAGTTTTGGAGGGCCGTCCGCTACCAACTCGGCAGGGAGGAAATGATAGAGATGTGGCCGCCTTGTTTTCCTCTGGAAGTGTTGAGTGGGCCTCTAGATTAAATTCTGCTCTGATTAATTGAAATGCATTGTGCTATTTTGTTAATTCGTTCTATTAGAGCTCCCCCTCGAGACCTAATAGTTTTGTTTTTAACGCCTTCTTTTCCCTTAGGTCATGGGAAAAGGAGTTTGACCTTCACCTCACCTTCGAACCACTGCCCGAGCTCCGCACCTGCACATCAACACAGCCAAGAGACATGTTGCCCGTTGATCGATCACTCATCACTCAGGAAGGAAACCACAAGGGCACATATCAACCTTGTGTTCTCACTTCACCGACGATGATGGTTTCTGTACCATGGCGCTTGGTGATGAGGTCGACGGCCAGCTAGAGGACACACCTCGCGACGACGACGACGACACCTCCCAAGTATCTCTGACCCACGACGAGCTTTCTGCTGAGGTCCAGAAGGCTTACTGCCGCCTTGCTTAGTCAAGATAAGTTGCTAGGCGTGCTGCTAGAGAGCGCAAGGAGTTTAGGCAGAAGTGGGAGGACACAGTGAAGGAGTTGGAGTTTGCTAAGTCCACTGTGGTCGTTTCTGAGGAGGCGGAAGTGTGAGATGTGCACCAAGCACATGACTGACTTTCTCACTTTGAGAGGTAAGTATGCTGCTTTGGATGGAGAGGTGGATGCTCCGGGCTAGACCCGTGTGTTGGGTGCGTGCAAGTCTTGTGCTGGCTTGCAAACCGAGTTGGCAGAAAAGATTGCCAAGATTGAGTCTCTTGAGAAGGCCAGCTTGGGTAGCACTTCTGTGTCCAGGTGTGCTTTGTGTGAAGGGTTGGAGATGGAGATCGTGAATGTGAAGCATGGCAAGATGCAAACCGAGGAAGAAAACACATACCTTCGGACCATCTTGTCATGGGTCTCTTGTAGTGAGCCACAGCTTGGGATGATGATCGCTCAGTTTAAGCGAGCTGCTGGAGGTCCAGGTGTAGGTTTTCCTCCGGGTATTGATCTTTCTGCTTTTGGGAAGATTGGAGAGTCGAGTGGTCTTAACCCTTGTGAGAAGCCCAACTCCACCACTACTCCAAGCTTACCAAAACTTCCACCCAAAGAGCCTGTCAAGCCTACCACCAAGGATGGGGTGTTCGAAGAACCTCCACGAGCTCCACCCAAGAACCAGCAGTGGGCTCCTAAACCCAACCACCTCAAAATAAGCTGGACACAATGCCACCCATCCAGGAGGAGATTTTGCCATAGAAGGGCAAAGTGATCCATACCCACCATCGTGAGTACCAACAACCCCCTTTGAGTGCGGTGAGGTACCATTGTGAGCACTGTGGGAGAGATGGACACTTGAGGGAGTTCTGCTTTAGGCGCAAGCGAGGGAGCACCGTTCTAGAGAGATGAACAATCCGGACATGTACCATCCTTTCCATGATGTACATGTGCCGAATGTTCAGAGGAGAGCTCCGAGGAGAGCTGCTAGTCCTAGAGGTGCAGCACCTCAAAGTCCTAGGCGTCAGGGAGGAGTTACCCGACGGGGTCCTGACTTTGAAGGATACGGACCCCGTGGCGGAGGCTTTGTTGAGCGTTTCCCTCCACCGCCATTTTGAGTATCGCGATGGACGCTCTTCCCTTAGTGGACCACGTTTTCCTGTGCGTGGTGATCGCTTTCCCCGTAGGCGTGCTAGGAATGGTTTTTATACTGACTGTTCTTTTGAGCAGCCGGCCCAACACTCTACCTACTTCACTAACCCCAGTGTTGGACCGTATGCTCACCCTATGTCTTTTTATTGATGTAGGTAAAACGATTGGAGGACGTTTGGTTGGTGGATTCCGGTTGCTCGAGGCATATGACCGAAAATGCCAAGTGGTTCTCCAGTCTTAGTCCTGTTGTCGGAAAGGAGTTTATCACCTTCGGTGACAATAGCAAAGGTAAGGTGTTGTCTCGCGGGTCCGTGCGAGTTAATGAGCACTTTGTGTTGCGTGATGTTGCTCTTGTTTCTAACTTGCATTTTAACCTTCTTTCTGTTTCGCAACTTTTTGATGATGACTATGAGCATTCGTTTTAAACCGAATCTCAGTCGTATTTTAGATCCTCAGGGCAATCTTGTGTGTTTGATTTCACCCTTTGGGAAGTCTTTCGTGCGAATTTCTCAGAGTCGTTTGGTATTTCCCGCTGTCTTGTGGCTGGTCCTTCCTCCTCTGATCTTGGAAGTGGCATAGGAGACTAGGTCACCTGAGCATATACTTGCTAGCAAGGCTTAGCTCAATTGGCTTAATCCGAGGATTGCCCAAGTTGTCGATGGAGAAGGATCTTGTTTGCCATTCTTGTAGACATGGAAAGATGGTTGCTGCTCCCCCACCATCCTTTGACTCAGGTCATGACTAAGCACCATGGAGAGCTTTTACACATGGACCTGTTGGTCCGGCTCGGGTGAGCTCGGTAGGGGGGAAGTGGTATGTTTTGGTCGCTGTTGATGATTTTTCGAGATATTCGTGGGTCTTCTTTTTATCTGAGAAGACTGAGACTTTCTGTTTTGCTCGCAATCTGATTTGCGTCTTCAGAACGAGTTCCCCATGAACTCGATGCGAGCTATTCGTAGTGATAATGGTTCCGAATTTCAGAATTCTGATTTTGAGAAGTTCTACAAACTCTTTGGGTTTGGGCCTCAGTTTTCTTCCCCTACCACCGTCATAGAATGGTGTTGTAGAGAGGAAGAATCAGACCCTTGTAGAGATGGCCAGGACGATGCTCGGTGAGCATAGGACTCCCAGGCGATATTGGGCCGAAGCTATGAACACTGCATGCTATATTTCCAATCGCATTTTTCTCCGAGCTTTCTTGACAAAACTTCTTATGAGTGGCGATTTGGGAGACAGCCCAAGGTGAGTTACTTTAGAGTCTTAGGTTGCCACTGTTTTATATTGAAGAAAGGCAACCTGGACAAATTTGAGTCTCGCTCTTCTGACGGTGTATTTTTGGGTTATGGCACTCACACTCGAGCTTATCGTGTTACTTAACCTTGATACTAACCGAGTCATGGAGACATCCGATGTCACCTTCGACGAGACCATGGTTTTGTCCTTCTTCTCGTTTTGAGTGTGCAGGTGATCATGAGGTTGGTGAGCCTCTTTTGATGATGAGGACGAGGGTGCTGAGGGTATGGATGACCAGCACCCCCTCCACCTGCTGTGCCGCAAGGAGCGGCTTTGCTACTACGACTCACGGCCCCGACACTTTCTTCCTCGTGGAGGCCGTGGGAACCGCCACCTCGTGCGGTACCTTTTGTACCCGAGGGGGCACCAGCTGTTGTTGAGGGGGAGGTCACTTCTGCTTGGGAGGCGTCCACGACACATTCAGCGCCAACACCCCCCTCAGCGATGATCGGTAGCATTGACGAACGTGTCACCGGTCCAGGTCACAACAATCTCTCACTTTCTCATTCTGCTTTGTTGCTGATTTTGAACCCCG
This sequence comes from Coix lacryma-jobi var. lacryma-jobi, assembly GCA_009763385.1. Classification (NCBI taxonomy): domain Eukaryota; kingdom Viridiplantae; phylum Streptophyta; class Magnoliopsida; order Poales; family Poaceae; genus Coix; species Coix lacryma-jobi. Next base: position 97,616,061 of record CM019830.1, read on the forward strand.
AGATGTTTGGGACACGCTTTGACAGATCCATTGGGTCAATGCCATGCATGAGGAGTTAGAAAATTTGAGCGAAATCGGTTTGGTTTAATTCCACCTCCTCCAGACTGTAATCCTATTGGGACAAAATGGATTTCAAAAACAAACAGGAGAGGATGGCCACTTTGTGAAGAAACAAAGCGAGACTTGTGGCCAAGGGTTATAGTCGAAGGAGGGGATAGACTATGAGGAGCTTTTTGCTCCAGTACCTCGTTTGGAGGCTATTAGGATACTCTTGGCTTTTGCCGCATCCAAGGTTTTAAACTTTTTCAAATGGATGTCAAGAGTGCCTTCTTAAACGGCTACATAGAAGAAGAGGTTTATGATGACAACCCCCTGGTTTTGTGAAAATCCCAAGTTCCAAATCATGTTTTCAATCATAAAGCTTTATATGGTTTGAAACAAGCCCCTAGAGCCTGGTATGATAGGTTGAAAGCCTTTTTGCTTGCTAAGAGTTTTAAAATGGGATGTGTTGATAAAACGCTTTTTCTCCTCAAGCAAGGCAACGACACTCTCTTGGTCCAGATTTACGTGGATGATATATTTTCGGTGGTTCTTCTCACGCTTTGGTTGCCATTTTTGCAGATACTATGAGCAGGGAGTTCGAGATGAGCATGATGGGCGACTGACTTTCTGTCTCGGATTGCAAATTACGCAATCCCGGATGGGACGTTTTGCACCAGGGCAAGTAACCCAAGGACTTGCTGAAGAGGTTCGATATGGGTGAGGCCAAGCCTGTTCCAACACCCATGTCGACCACGACGGCCCTGGATGCGGACAAGGATGGAGAAGCTGTGGACCAGAAGGAGTACCGAAGCATATCGGTCGCTGCTCTACCTGACGCGACACGCCCGGACATCCATTTCGCGGTGTGTCTGTGCGCGCGCTTTCAGGCTCGCCTCGCACTTCTTCATCGTCAGGCGGTCAAGCGCATTTTTAGGTACCTTCGTTTCACACCTGAGTTTGGGATTTGGTATTCACTTCCTCCACCCTCTCCCTTGCGGTTATTCCGATGCCGATTTTGCTGGTTGCCGAATCGAGCGCAAGTCCACTTCTGGGACTTGCGTTATTCAGTTCTATTAGTCTTCTTGTATCGTGGTCTTCTCGCAACAGTCTAGTGTCGCTCAGTCTACCACAAAGGCTGAATATGTTTGCTGCGGCTAGTTGTTGTTTCCCAGTTGCTTTGGATGATGCCAATTTGCATGATTTTGGTCTTAGCTTTTCTCGTGTTCCTTTGCTTTGTGATAGCACGAGTGCAATTAGCGTTGCTAAGAACCCCGTGTTCACTCGAAGACCAAACACATTGAGGTGCGCTTTCACTTTTTGCGAGATCTTTAGAGAAGGGTGATATCGACCTTCGCCATGTCGATACTCATCATCAGTTGGCAGATATTTTCACCAATCCTTTGGACGAATCAACCTTTAATCGGTTGAGAGCAAGCTTGGTGTGTGTTTCCCCTTTTAGATGGGAAGCTTTTGGTTCTTGTATCATAGACTGACTCTTTTTGGTTTGTCTTCTCTCTACTTTTGCATTTCACATACGCTTTTACATTCTGAGCTTCATGTATATAATCTTTAGAATGTAACTATGCTCTTGTAGTATGCTTTGATGCTTATGGTGATGCTTTGTAGCTTAGCTCCTTCTGATCACTAATACATGTTGTGAGCTAAGCTTTTTTGAATGGTGAACCTGCTTAACAAACATAAAACTGGAAAACCTTCACCATTGAGATATGCAACTAGCATGTGTAGGATGTGTTGAGTTCACTCATGCTTTTCATATATTCTAGGTTGCTATGTCTCTAGTTTTGAGTCATTCACTTGCTTGGTATGTTTATATTCTGTTTAATATCTGAACCAAGTTTTTAGTGAATTGAAAAGATCGAGATGGGATTGCTTTGTCAACACATCACGGTATCAAGACTGTCTCTCATTGCACTTTGAGTCAAACCTGAGCCGTGTAGTGTATGACCGAAACCGATGCTTTAAGCTTCTGATTGCATTTGCATAGGCTTCGCTCGGTTGAAAAGTTGGCAATGACACTCTACAACACCATTTTGTGGCGGTGTGTAGGGGGAAGAAAACTGATGCTCTAAACCCAAAGAGTTACAAAACTTCTCAAAATCCGAATTTTTAAATTCGGAACCATTATCACTCCGAATTGCTCGCATCGAGTTCAAAGGGAACTCGTTCTGAAGACGCAAAATCAGATTGCGAGCAAAGGAGAAAGTCTCGGTCTTCTCAGCTAAAAAGAAGACCCACGAATATCTCGAAAAGTCATCAACAACAACAAGCACATACCACTTCCCCCAACCGAGCTCACCCGAGCCGGACCAACAAGGTCCATGTGCAAAAGCTCTCCAGGGCGCTTGGTCATGACCTGAGTCACTGGATGTGGGGAGCGGCAACCATTTTCCCATGTCTACAAGAGTGGCAAACAAGATCCTTCTCCATATGCAACTTGGGCAATCCTCGGATTAGGCCAGTGAACTAAGCCTTGCAAGCAAGTCGAAGCTCAAATGTCCAAGTCTCCTATGCCACTTCCAAAGATCAGAGGAGGAAGGTCCGCAGCCACAAGACAACGAGAAGTGCCAAGACTCCGAGAAATTCGCACGAAAGACTTTTCCAAAGGGCGAATCAAACACACAAGATTGCCCTGAGGATCCAAAATACGACTGAGATTCGGATTAAAACGAATCTCATAGTCGTCGTCAAAGAGTTGCGAAACAGAAAGAAGGTTAAAATGCAGTTAGAAACAAGCAACATCGCGCAACACAAAGTGCTCATTAACTCGCACCGACCCGCGAGACAATACCTTACCTTTGCTATTGTCGCCGAAGGTTATGTACTCCTTTCCGGCAACAGGGCTAAGGCTGGAGAACCACTTGGCGTTTCCGGTCATGTGCCTCGAGCAACCGGAATCCACCAACCAAATGTCCTCCAACCGTTTTACCTACATCAATAAAAAGACATAGGGTGAGCATACGGTCCAACAACTGGGGTTAGTGAAGTAGGAAGAATACCAGTGTTGGGCCGGCTGCTCAAAAGAACGTTAGCAGAAAAACCATTCCTAGCACGTCTACGAGAGGACGATCACCACGTAGAGGAAAACGTGGTCCGCTAAGGAAGAGCGTCCATCGCGATACTCAAAACGCGGTGGGGGAAAACGCTCAACTACAAAGCCTCCGCCACGGGGTCCATAGCCTACAACTGCAGGCTCCCGTCGGGCATGCTCTCTACGAGGCCTAGGCCTAGGGACTTGAGGCTCAACACCTCTAGGCCTAGGGACTCTCCTCGGAGCTCTCTGCTGCCTAGGCCTGGAAACTTGATGTTCTGGACCTCTGGGCCTAGCAGTACGTCTCGGTGCTCTCCTCTGAACATTCGGTGCATGTACATCATGAAAAGGATGGTACATGTCCGGGTTGTTCATTTCCCTAGCACGGCGCGCCTCTCTCTTGCGCCTAAAGCAGAACTCGCTCAAGTGTCCATCTCTCCCCAGAAGTCACATGGTACCTCACCGCACGCAAGGGGGTTGTTGGTACTCATGGCTGTGGGTGTGGATCACTTTGCCCTTCTGTGGCAACTCCTCCCGGATAGGTGGCATTGTGTCTAGCTTGTTCTTTAAGTGGTTGGGTTTGGGATGCCACACTTGGTTCTTGGGTGGAGCTCTCGGAGGTTCCTCAAACACCCCATCCTTGGTGGTAGGCTTGACGGGCTCTTTGGGTGGAAGCTTGGTCAGTTTGGAGAGCGGTGGAGTTGGGCTTCTCACATGGGTTCAGACCACTCGACTCTCCAACCTTCCCAAACGCAGAAAGATCAGCACCCGGGGCAAACCTACACCAGGACTTCCAGCAGCTCGCTTAAATTGGGAGATCATCATCCCGAGCTGCGGCTCACTACAAGAGACCCATGACAAGATGGTCTGAAGGTATGTGTTTTCCTCCTCGGTTTGCATCTTGCCATGCTTGACATTGGCAATCTCCATCTCCAAACCCTCACACAAAGCACACTTAGCCACACAAGTGCTACCTGAGTTGGCCTCCTCAAGACACAATCCTGGCATTCTTCTCTGCCAACTCAGATTGCAAGACAGGACAAGTCTTGCACCACCCAACAGAGAAGGTCTAGCCTTCAGCTCATCCACCTCTCCTACCAACGCAGCATACTTACCTCTCAAAGTGAGAAGGTCAGTCATGTGCGTGGTGCACATCTCACACTCAACCTCCTCCGACACGACCACGGTGGACTTGGCAAACTCAAGCTCTCTCACCGTGTCCTCCCACTTCTGCCTAAACTCCTTGCGCTCTCTAGCGGCACGCCTAAGCAACTTATCCTGACTAAGCAAGGCGGCAGTAAGTTTCTCATTCTCAGCAAAGAGCTCGTCGTGGGTCATAGATACCTGGGAGGTGTCGTCGTCGTCGTCCCGAGGGGTGTGCTCCAGCTTGCCGTCGACTTCATCACCAAGCGCCATGGTGCAGAAGCCGTCATCGTCGGCGAAGAAGCAGAGACCGTTCAGCTTGTCCTCGATCCTCTTCTTCTTCTCGGACTCGTCATCGCTTGAGCAAGCGGAGTCGTCATCCGAGCCGTCGACGTCGCTGAGCGTGGCGAAGAACGCACGCTGCTCAGCCTGGGCCTTCTCCAAGTACTTCTTCTTGATGTACTCCTTGTCGAAGCCGCCCCCTCGCTTGTGCCTCGCGGGGACGTACTTCTCCTTGCCGCTTGCCGGAGTCGTACTTGTGCCATGATCGCCCCTTCCCCGAATGCTTGTTCTTCTTGGGGCAGTTGGCCGATGAAGTGGTCGGGGTCGCCGCACTCATAGCATCCTGAGCGTCCTCCTCCCGCGGCGACGGTTCATGCGGTTGTTGTGGAACCGCGTGAACCGGTTGGCGAGCCATTGCTAACTCGTCGTCCCCAACGACTCAAGCTGGTCCTCTGTGACAGAAAAGAGTGAAGAAAGTGCAAAGCCAGCAGAGGGGTTAGCTGAAGAGCCAGAAACCAAAGCCATAGTCGGGCCAGAAGGATTCGCATAAGAAGCCCTCGACATGGCGTCAATCTCACTAGACTTGAGCTTACTAAAGAGCCTCGTCGCAAGTGAGAGTCTCATAGTTAGACGATTCGATGATCGCCTGCGACCTTTGAGTCCCACACCGATCGATCGAGAGTATGCAAAAGATTTAAAGCTCTCTCATGATCGTCGAAAAGCAACAGCTCCTTGTTAGCTCGCATCTTGTTGACAATCACCTGAAAGCGAGCGAATAAGCTTTCTATGCTCTCGCCAGGCATATGTCGAAAGTTCTCATACTCCCACTTGTGCGACTCGTAGAGACAGGATTTGACTTGAGAGGTGCCCTCATGAAAGCGCATGAGGGTGTCCCAAATCTCACGAGCCGTGGGGAGGTGAGAAACGCGATCAAACTCCGACATTGCTCAAACAGGAGAACAAGGCGTTACGCGCCCGGCTATTGGCCTCGTGCCTATCTATCTGAAGCTGAGAGACACGAGCAGCCAGGACAACGTAATCGGCCATGTTGCAAATCTCCCAAATAGAAGAGCCCATGCTTTGGGATAGGCCCGACATGCGTATCTACCAATACGCATAGTTCGTCCCATCAAAGAACGGCGTTTTGCCCACGCCGCGATCCATGTCGCCTTCTGTGGATCTGGAACCGGCTAAGGTGGAAGATCCTTAACCTGCTCCGATACCAATTGAAGGACCGAGAAGCTACCCGAAAGCGACCAGAGGGGGGGGGTGAATGGGAGCTTCAAAATTTCCTTTCAGAAACTCGATGCCTCTGTCCCAAAATCAACCCCAAGAGCGAACCCTAGAGCTTGCTAATGTCCACGACCCTAGATGAAGGGTGGATGCTTCCTAGAAGCACAGCGGGACACTACACAACTCTAGAAAGCCAACGCAAAAGACGGAACTCGAATCCGTCAACAAGCAAGCGAACTGCGAATGAAACAGCGCGAAACAGCAGCGACCGGACTCTGACCTGTGTCCGGTCAGCAGGGACCGGACGCGTCCGGTCACACAACAACAGGTTTTGGACCTCTCTGTTTCTGACCGGACTCTTGCGTACGGTGCGGTCCGGTCAGCTACAGTGCGTCCGGTCTAAGCCAACCAGCCCAGTGAACAGTGAGACCTGTGCGTCCGGTCACTAAATCAACAGAGTGTCCGGTCGAACACAGGAACACTGCACGTGATGTTCATCGACCGGACTCACGCGCAGTGCGTCCGGTCACCCCGATGGAGCGTCCGGTCGATGTGCAGCAGCACTGTTCGTCCACCGAATCACCTCGATCTCACCCAAAACAAATCCTCTAGGGATCAAACTTGGTGAGATGAGTCACAAGGAGTATAGTGAGCTATCTCTAAGAGATCATGGCTCGAACCTATCTCCAAAACGGTGAATCGAAGAATTTCGGGGGAAGGGAGAAAACTTGACCCGAAACGAAAAATCGATCGATCTCCTAGACCGTGAGGTTAGAGGATGATTCCTTCGGTGGAAAGAAGTGCCTCACGATCTAGAACAAACCAGTTCAAACGGAATTGCAAAAGATGAACCGAGCAAAGAGATCAAGCGACGGGAAAATCGTGGAGAAAAAGGATTCCGCGAAGAACACGAACAAAGCGCGAATCACACCCATGAATTGCAAGCCGAAGCGCAAACACACGCTACGACAAGGAGGTTACGGCCTCCTTTCCTCAAAGTCAACAGTACACAGAGTTGCAAGTCTCTCTGCGGATCTCAGCTACAGCAGGGGATAGTAGAGCAGGAAACCCTAAGTGCAGGAAGCAAATGAGATGGCTAAAACTGAGATAAGTGGGAGGAGGGTGTCTCCCGACTACTTATACTACTACTAGCCTAAGTCTATTTCCTACTCTACCCCTCTCTATTCTAATTACAGAGCGAACCAGCTAAACCCTAGGGTTATTCTGGACCAACTCAGTGGTGGGTGTATCCGACGGCCACGCCCGCACAAGTCGTCCGCGTTGCCTCCACGCAACCTTCCGATTGCCGCCGCGTGCCGCCCTCGCTCTGCACCCCCGGTTTTGTGGCCCAAACCGGGAAACCAGCCTTTTCCAGCCAACCCCGGTTTGAGGCCCAAACCGGAAACCAGCCCACCAGCTTCTGAGTTTTGAGGCCAAACTCAGCAAACCCTCAGCGCCCAGGTTTTGAGGCCCAAACCTGGAAACCGTCCTCAGCCCGAGTTTTGTGGCCAAACTCGGAAACCGTCCACGCCCAGGTTTTGAGGCCCAACCTGGAAACCGTCCATCCGATGGTTTTTCCCTGGCTCTACCACCAAACCGACGTCGTAGATGGGATGCACCTCCCGTGCTCCCCGTCCGCCGACACGTGTCCCCGAGTTTACGACTCAGGCAACACATGACCGCATTTCTTCACTTGTCGTTGTCACAGGCTGCCAGCCACCACAGCTGATCCTCGGGCCTCTGGTCCCTCAGTCGAAGCCTCACGTCCACCCTTCACCGCTCGGTACCTCGGCATGGCACGTCCGCGCACGGCACGCCCATCCTTCACCGCACCCGGTCCGTCAGCACGGCTTGTCTGGGTGTATGCCGAGTCTCTGTGTGGATAGTGATTGTCAACGGAGATGATGCGCATGTTCTTTGGCTTGTGTTGTGCAGGTGTCGAGCACGGAGACAGTGATCGATGGCGGGTGAAGGTCAAGTTGCGACGTGCCGTGCCGACGGACCGGGCGCGATGAAGGATGGGCGTCCGTGCGGCGACGTGCCATGCCGATGTATCGGACGGTGAAGGGCGGACGTGGACTTGGACTGATGGACTGGAGGCCGGAGGATCCGTGTGGTGGCTGGCAGCCTGCGACGCGACAAGCGGAGAAGTGCGATCATGTCGTGGAAGGGGTGCACAGGCGGTGCATCCCCTCTACGACGCCGGTTTGTTGGTAGAGCCCGGAAAAACCAACGGTGGACGGTTTCCAGGTTTGGGCCTCAAACCTGGGTGGTGGGTTTCCAGGTTGAGCCACAAACCTGGGCACGACGGTTTCCAGGTTGAGCCTCAAAACCTGGGCGTGGGCCGTTTTGTCCGAGTTTGGCCTCAAACTCGGCGCTGGGGTTTCCGTTGGGCCACAAAACTCGGGCTGGAGGCTGGTTTCCCGTTTTGGCCTCAAAACCGGGGCTGATGGAAAAGGCTGGTTTCCCGGTTTGGGCCACAAAACCGGGGGTGCAAGTGAGGGCGGCACGTGGCGGCGATCTGAAGGTTGCGTGGAGGCGACGCGGAAGACCGTGCGGGCATGGCCGTCGGATCTACCTACCACCAGCGGGTGGACTAGAATGCCTTAGGGTTAGCTGGTCCGCTCTGTAAATACAGTAGGGAGGGGTAGAGTAGGAAATAGGCTTAGGCTAGGTTAGTATAAGTAGTCTAGGGGAGACACCCTCCTCCCTATCTCATTTTTAGCTATCTCAGTATTCCTTCATTTGCTAGGGTTTCCCACTCTCCCATCCCTGCTTTAGCTAGTTGAGATCCGCAAGAGACTCCACTCTGTGTACTGTTGAGTTGAGGAAGTGAGGCCGTATCCTCACCTTGGAGCACAATCGTTGGCTTGATTGGCGTCCTTGATTCGAACTCGTGGCTGTGATTTCCGTTGTGTTCGTGTTCTTCGCGAATCCTTTCTCCCCGATTTTCCCGTCGCTTGATCTTTTTGCTCGGTTTCATCTTTTGCAAATCCATTTGAACCAAGTTGTTCTAGATCGTGAGGCACTTCTTTCCACCGAAGGAATCATCTCTAACCTCACGGTCTAGGAGATCGATCGATTTTTCGTTTCGGTCACTTTTCGTCCCTTCCCCCGATTCTTTGATTCACCGATTTGGAGTTAGGTTCGAGCCAGATCTCTTAGAGATAGCTCACTAACCTCCTTGTGACTTCACTCACCAAGTTTGATCCCTAGAGGATGCGTTTTGGGTGAGTTTGAGTCGGATCGGTGGAAGAACAGAGGGGCTGCGGGTGACCGGACGCTGTCCGAAGTGATCGGACGCTGACCAGTGCGTCCGGTCGTTGAGCGCTGCGTACAGGGTTTCTGGTTTGATCGGACGCTCGTGACCGACTCTTTGTTCATCGATCGACCGACCGCATCACGCTAGTTTCCTGTTCATTGTGTTTGCTTGTTCTGACCGGACGCTTAGTGAACGACCGGACGCTTGAGCACCGTGCGTCCGGTCGCGAACAGAGACTCCCAGAGACGGTTTTCTGACGACGGACGCGTCCGGTCCCTGCTGACCGGACGTAGGCCAGAGTCCGGTCCCTGCTGTTTCGCGCTGTTTCGTTCGCGGTTCGTTCATTCGTCGACGGATTCGAGTTCCGTCTGTTCTGTTGGCTTTCTAGGGTTGTCTAGTGTCCGCGGTGCTTCTCGGAAGCATCCACCCTACATCTAGGGTCGTGGACATTAGCAACTCTAGGGTTCGCTCTTGGCGTTGATCTTGGGACAGTGGCATCTATTTTCCGTAAGGAAATTTTGAAGCTCCCATTCACCCCCCCCCTCTGGTCGCTTTCGGTTATCTTCTCGGTCCTTCAATTGGTATCGGAGCGGGTTAAGGATCTTCCACCTTAGCCGGTTCCAGATCCACCGAAGGCGACTGGATCGCGCGTGTGGGCAAACCGCCGTTTTTCGATGGGACGAACTATGCGTATTGAAGATACGTATGTCGGCCTATTTGCAGAGCTTGGGCGCTTCGATCTGGGATATTGGCAACTCCCGCGATTACGTGGTCTTGGCTGCTCGTGTGACTCAACAGCAGATCGATGAGCATGATGCCAATAGCCGAGCCCGTAATGCTCTTTTCTCTTGTTTGAGCATGGGTGAGTTTGATCGTGTTTCTCACCTCGCTACGGCTCGGGAGATCTGGGACACTCTCATGCGTTTTTAGGGCACCTCTCAAGTCAAAACCCGACTCTACGAGTCGTTCAAGCGAGAGTATGAAACTTTAGACATCAACCTGGCGAAGCATAGAAAGTTTATTCGCTCGCTTTCAGGTGATTGTCAACAGGATGAGGGCTAACAGAGAGCAGTTTGCCATTTGACGATCATAGCGTGCTTTGAAGCTTTTTGCACACTCTTGACCGTTCGGTGTGGGACTCCAAGGTTCAGGCAATCATTGAATCGCCGAACTATAGACCCTCACCTGCGACGAGCTCTTTAGTAAGCTCAAGTCCAGTGAGATTGATGCTATGGCGAGGTTCTTTTGAAAATCCTTCTCCCCGTCCATGGCTTTGGTTTCCGCTCTTCCTCTAACCCCTCAGCTGGCTTTTGCCTTTCTTCTCTCTTTTCTGTGACAGAGGACCAGCTGGAGTCTTTGGGAGACGACGATTTGGCTTTGCTTGCCAACCGTTCTCGCGGTTCCACAACAACCGCATGAACCATCGTCGAGGAGGAGGACGCACGGGATGCTACGAGTGCGGCGACCCCCCACTTCATCGCCAACTGCCCCAAGAAGAACAAGCATCCGGGGAAGGGCGATCATGGGCGCAAGTACGACTCCAAGTACACAGGAAAGCACGTCCCACCAGCGCACAAGAAGAAGGCTGCTTCAACAAAGAATACATCAAGAAAAAGTACTTGGAGAGGCTCAGGCTGAGAACGGGCATTCTTTGCCGCGCTCAGCGACGTCGACGGCTCGGATGACGACTCCGCCAGCTCGAGCGATGACGAGTCCGAAAGAAGAAGAGGATCGAGGACAAGCTAACGGTCTCTGCTTCTTCCCGACGACGACGGCTTCTGCACCATGGCTGGGCGATGAGGTCGACGCGAGCCGGAGCGTACCCCTCGGAACGACGATGACGACGACACCTCCCAGGTATCCTCACCTACACGAGCTTTCCTCCGAGGTTGAGAAGTTGACTGCTGCCCTCCTTAGCCAAGATAAGTTGCTTAGCGTGCCGCTAGAGAGCGCAAGGAGTTTAGGCAGAAGTGGGAGGACACGGTGAAGGAGCTTGAGTTCGCTCGGTCCACCGTAGTAGTGTCAGAGGAGGCGGAGTGCGAGTCGTGCACCGCGCACATGACTGACCTTCTCACTCTGAGAGGTAAGTATGTTTGCGTTTGGTTGGAGAGGTGGATGAGTCCGTGCTAGGCCGCAGCTGTTGGTTGCGTGCAAGACTTGTCCTGTCTTGCAATCTGAGTTGGCAGAGAAGAATGCCAAGATTGAGTCTTTAGTCAAGGCCAGCTCAGATAGCACTTGTGTCACGAGGTGTGCTTTGTGTGAGGGCCTGGAGATGGAGATTGCCAATGTGACATGGCAAGATGCAAACCGAGGAAGAAAACACATACCTTCGGTCCATCTTGTCATGGGTCTCCAGTAGTGAGCCGCAGCTGCGGATGATGATCTCCCAATTCAAGCGAGCTGTTGGTGCCCCTGTGTAGGTTTTGCTCAGAGTGTTGATCTCTCAGGTTTTGGGAAGATTGGAGGTCTAGTGGTCTGAACCCATGTGAGAAGCCCAATTCCCACCACTACTCCCAAACTTGCCAAACTTCCACTCAAGAGCCAGCCAAGCCTATCACCCAGATGGTGTGGTTGAGGAACCCCCTAAAGTTCCTCCCAAGACCCCAGTTTGGGCACCCAAGCCAAACCACCTCAAGAACAAGCTTGACGCTATGCCACCCATTCGTGAGGAGTTGCCACAGAAGGGCAAAGACAAAGTGAGCCACACCCACAGCCCTGGTTACCAACAACCCCCTTTGCGTGCGGTGAGGTACAGTGTGGATTTTTGTGGGAGAGATGGTCACTTGAGCGATTTCTGCTTTCGGCGCAAGAGAGAGCGCGCAGGGCTCGGGAGATGGAGAACCGGACATGTACCATCCAGCTCATGGTGGACATGTACCGAAGGCCCAAGGAGAGCTGCTAGGTCCGGACGTCAGGGTCCCAGGCCTAGGCAGGAGATGAGAGCCCCGAGGAGGGAGACTAGGCCTAGAGGTCCAGCACCTCAGTTTGTTAGGCCTAGGCGGAGAGAGCTCCGAGGAAGACGCTAGAGCAGTTGACCCCAGGCTTCTAGGCGTAAACCTCATAGAGAGCGTGCCCGACGGGGTCCTGCTTTTGCAGGTAACGGACCCCGTGGCGGAGGCTTTGTTGAGCGCTTCCCCCCACCGCAGTTTGGGTATCGCGGTGAGCGCTTCTTCCCCAGCGGACCATATTTTTCTCAGCGTGGTGATCGCTTCCCTCGTAGACGTGCTAGGAATGGTTTTTTCTGCTAACCGTTCTTTTGAGCAGCCGGCCCAACACTGGTATTACCCTTATTTCACTAACCCCAGTGTTGGACCGTATGCTCACCCTATGTCTTTTCTATTGATGTAGGTAAGACGGTTGAGGACTGTTGGTTGGTGATTCCGGTTGTTCGAGGCACATGACCGGAAACACCAAGTGGTTTCCAGCCTTAGCCCGGTCGCCGGAAAGGAGTACATAACCTTTGGCGATAATAGTAAAGGTAAGGTTTGTCTCGTGGAACTGTGCGGTTAATGAGCACTTTGTGTTGCGCGATGTTGCTCTTGTTTCTAACCTGCATTTTAACTTGCTTTCTGTTTCGCAACTTTTTGATGATGACTATGAGATTCGTTTCAAAACCGAACCTTAGTCGCATCTAGATCCTCAGGGCGATCTTGTATGTCTGATTTCGCCCTTTGGAAAGTCTTTTGTGCGATTTCTCGGAATCGTTTGGTTCTTCTCGCTGTCTTTTGGCTAGTGCTTCTTCTTCCGATCTTTGGAAGTGGCATAGGGAGGCTTGGTCACTTAAGCTTCGACTTGCTTGCAAGACTTAGCTCACTTGGCCTAATCCGAGGATTGCCCAAGCTTTTGATGGAGAAGGATCTAGTTTGCCATTCTTGCAGACATGGGAAGATGGTTGCTGCTCCCACCATCCGTGTAAGGTCATGACCTCGCACCCCGGAGAGCTTTTACACATGGACCTTGTTGGTCCGGCTCGGGTGAGCTCGGTTGGTGCAAGTGGTATGTTTTGGTTGTTGTTGACGACTTTTCGAGATATTCGTGGGTCTTCTTTTTTAGCTGAGAAGACCGAGACTTCTCTCATTTGCTCGCAATCTGATTTTGCGTCTTCAGAACGAGTTCCCTTTGAACTCGATGCGACTATTCGGAGTGATAATGGTTCCGAGTTTAAAAATTCGGATTTTGAGAAGTTTTGTAACTGCCTTGTTTTGGAGCATCAGTTTTCTTCCCCCTATACACCACCCCAAAATGGTGTTGTAGAGAGGAAGAATCGGACCCTTGTTAGGATGGCCAGGACGATGCTTGATGAGCATAGGACTCCTAGGCGCCTTTGGGCCGAAGCTATGAACACTGCATGCTACATTTCGAATCGCATTTTTCTGAGAGCGTTTTTGAAGAAGACCTCTTATGATTTGCGTTTTGGTCGCCAGCCCAAGGTGAGTTATTTTAGAGTCTTTGGTTGCCACTGTTTTATATTGAAAAAAGGCAACCTGGACAAGTTTGAGTCTCATTCTTCTGACGGTGTGTTTTTGGGTTATGGCACTCACACTCGAGCATATCGTGTACTTAACCTTGACACTAACGAGTCTGGAGACATCAGATGTCACCTTCGACGAGACTCCTGTTTGTCCCTCTTCTCGTTTTGAGCGTGCAGGTGATCATAGGTTTGAGAGCCTCTTTTCGATGACGAGGACGAGGGTGTTGAAAGTATAGTGATCCAGCACCCCCTCCACCTGCCGTGCCGCAAAGAGCGGCCTCGACGACGACTCACGGCCCGACACTTCTTCTTCCTAGGGGCTGGGGATCCTCCACCTCGCGCGTGTACCTTTTGTACCTAAGAGAGAGGAATAAAACACTTTTAAAAGAAAAACCCCCCCCCCCCCCCTTTTTAAAAAAAGAAAAAAGGGGCCAAAAACGCAAAAAACAAGAAAAACCGGAAAAAAACTCGAAAAAATTCCCGTCCCCGACGAAAAAATTTGAAACCGAAACCCGGCGAACGAAACAGCGCGAAAACAGCAGCGACCGGACTCTGGCCTACGTCCGGTCAGCAGGGACCGGACGCGTCCGGTCGTCAGAAACCGTCTCTGGGAGCTCTCTGTTCGCGACCGGACGCACGGTGCTCAAGCGTCCGGTCGTTCACTAAGCGTCCGGTCAGAACAAGCAAACACAATGAACAGGAACCTAGGCGCGTCAGGTCGATCGATGAACACAGAGTCCGGTCACGAGCGTCCGATCAAACCAGAAACCCTGTACGCAGCGCTCAACGACCGGACGCACTGGTCAGCGTCCGATCACTTCGCGACCAGCGTCCGGTCACCCCGCAGCCCCTCTGTTCTTCCACCGATCGACTCAAACTCACCAAAACGCATCCTCTAGGGATCAAACTTGGTGAGTGAAAGTCACAAGGAGGTTAGTGAGCTATCTCTAAGAGATCATGGCTCGAACCTAACTCCAAATCGGTGGAATCAAAGAATTTCGGGGGAAGGGACGAAAAGTGACCCGAAACGAAAATCGATCGATCTCCTAGACCGTGAGGTTAGAGAATGATTCCTTCGGTGGAAAGAAGTGCCTCACGATCTAGAACAACTTGGTTCAAATGGATTTGCAAAAGATGAACCGAGCAAAAAGATCAAGCGACGGGAAAATCGTGGAGAAAAGGATTCCGCGAAGAACACGAACACAACGGAAATCACAGCCACGAGTTCGAATCAAGGACGCCAATCAAGCCAACGATCTGTGCTCCAAGGTGAGGATACGGCCTCACTTCCTCAACTCAACAGTACACAGAGTGGAGTCTCTCTGCGGATCTCAACTAGCTAAAGCAGGGATGGGAGAGTGGGGAAACCCTAGCAAATGAAGGCACTAACTGAGATAGCTAAAATGAGATAGGGAGGAGGGTGTCTCCCCTAGACTACTTATACTAACCTAGCCTAAGCCTATTTCCTACTCTACCCCTCCCTACTGTATTTACAGAGCGGACCAGCCTAACCCTAAGGCTATTCTAGTCCACCCGCTGGTGGTAGGTAGATCCGACGGCCATGCCCGCACGGTCTTCCGCGTCGCCTCCACGCAACCTTCAGATCGCCGCCACGTGCCGCCCTCACTCTGCACCCCCGGTTTTGTGGCCCAAACCGGGAAACCAGCCTTTTCCATCAGCCCCCGGTTTTGAGGCCCAAACCGGGAAACCAGCCTCCAGCCCGAGTTTTGTGGCCCAAACTCGGAAACCCGCAGCGCCCGAGTTTTGAGGCCCAAACTCGGAAACCGGCCCACGCCCAGGTTTTGAGGCTCAACCTGGAAACCGTCGTGCCCAGGTTTTGTGGCTCAACCTGGAAACCCACCACCCAGGTTTTGAGGCCCAAACCTGGAAACCGTCCACCGTTGGTTTTTCCCGGGCTCTACCAACAAACCGGCGTCGTAGAGGGGATGCACCGCCTGTGCACCCCTTCCACCGACATGATCGCACTTCTCCGCTTGTCGCTGTCGCAGGCTGCCAGCCACCACAGCTGATCCTCCGGCCTCCAGTCCATCAGTCCAAGTCCACGTCCGCCCTTCACCGTCCGATACATCGGCATGGCACGTCCGCCGCACGGCACGCCCATCCTTCATCGCGCCCGGTCCGTCGGCACGGCACGTCGCAACTTGACCTTCACCCGCCATCGATCACTGTCTCCGTGCTCGACACCTGCACAACACAAGCCAAAGAACATGCGCATCATCTCCGTTGACAATCACTCATCACACAGAGACTCGGCATACACCCATGTATCCGCAGGGATTGACTTCGTTAAAGAAGCAGAAGAACAAGTTAGGGTCATTCAGCAACATATCGCAGCTGCACAGTCTCGACAGAAAAGCTATGCCGATAAACGAAGGAGGCCACTTGAATTCAATGTTGGTGACTATGTCTATTTGAAGGTCTCACCTATGAAAGGTGTGAAACGCTTTGGGGTTAAAAGAAAGTTAGCACCAAGGTTTGTGGGACCTTGTAGAATTGTGGAAAGAAGGGGAGAAGTAGCTTATCCGCTACAGTTGCCAAAACATTTAAAGGCTATATTTCCTGTGTTCCATGTCTCGCAGTTGAAGAAATGTCTTCGAGTGCTAGAAGAAGAGGTACCGCCAGCCCGTATCAAGTTGCAATCCGATCTTACTTACTCGGTTACACTGTGTCAAGTGCTTGATGAGAAAGAAAGAGCAACTCGTGGAAGAATAGTGAAGCAATATAAAGTATCGTGGAGTGAGCAAGATGATTGGGATGCTACTTGGGAAACGGACAACTATCTAAAGGACGTGTATCCACACTTTTATAAGAAATGGTTCGTAATTCAAATCTCGGGATGAGATTTCTTTAAGGAGGGGATGGCTGTAATACCCTAGGTGTTAAGCAATCCTAAAATACATAATTTGACATAGCATGAGCATAGCATCTCATCATTTCATGTGCATTTGTTTGTATGAGTGTTTAAGTCCTTGCTTAGTCTCTAGTAAATCCATGTTTTGCTTTCTGTTTCTGACCTAGTGGCTTAAAACAAAGTTGTAGACCCTGTTGAGAGAAACAACTTTGCTTAAAAGCACTTTCTCAGAAAAGCTTTTAAATTATGATTTCCCGCATTAAAAAATTTGATTAGGAGTAAAATTCTTTTTCTAAGCAGAATTTGGACTTGAGCCTTAAAGATGATTTGCTCCTTGCAAAATTCTAAGCAACTTTGCTTTTAGGACCTTTTCCTAATTCGGCTTAGTTTGGGAGTTATTGAGCATCAAAGTTTTGAACAAAAGCTCATTAGTTTAAACCTGTCAGTGGGACCCACCTGTCAGCCCCCTTCTTCCTCCCCGTGCGCGCCGCCTGCCTCCGCTGGCAGAAACCGCCTCGCCACCGCGAGACCGCCTTGCCGGCCGACCAAACCACGGACTGCGCCGCCCGTGGTTTGCGCCGAACTCGCCACGTCGCCCCGCTGCCCCCCCTGCTCGCCCACCGCGTGGCCGGCGATGCCTGACGCCGCCGCGTCCGGTCGGGAGCCGCCCGACGGGAAGTGGCCAGGTGCATTGCACCCCGCCCTTCGTTCCCTTTGCCCCCTCTCCGCCTCGCGCTCACAAGCTAGAAGCCCACTCTCTCGCCCACTATCTCGCTCGCTTCGCTCCACTCCATCTTCTCCAGTGCATAGCGCCACCGCCGCTCGCCAAACTCCGGCGAGCGATTACTCGCTTCACACCGCACCGCCGCCCGATTCCTCCCACCAACCTCTCCGCCTTAACCTCCTCTTTCATCAGTCAGGGTTGGTTTCCCCTCTTCTCCTCTCTAGCCGGCAGAACGTCGAATGCCATCCTCGGGTTCTCGCCATGCCTGCCACCATGACCAAATTGTGGTCCGGCCATCTCTTGCCAAACCATCTCAAACCAAGCCCAGTTCTCACCTCCTCGACCTCTATAGGTGCTTAGGGCTAGATGGAGACCCTTCTCTTGCTTTGTTTCAGCCGGAACAGAGCCGTGCCGCCGCCATGTCCATCGCGGACCGCCGCCGTGCGTGACGCCGGGCAATGCCGAGGCCGGCGAGGCTAAATAGTAGCCTGGGAAGGTAGCTTAGGGAGTGCTTGAGCTGATGCTCATGCCGCCGAGCCTTGGAATAGCCGGGCAAGGCCGCACCGTAGGGTTGCCGCGCCGCCGCTCCGCCATTGCCGCCGTCGAGCTTGCTCCGGTGATGCTCTGGCCAAGCGACCTAGCCGACTGTGTCCGCCTCGCGTTGGTGAGTCTAGTGGTAGGGTTGGTGTCGCCAGAAACCTCACCGCCGGTGAGCTAGAGCCGGTCAACTCCGGCGGGAGCACGCTGCCTCCGACGCGTGGGCCTGTTGACCACTGACGTGTGGGGTCACTGACCAGCGGGTCCCGTTTGGCAGTGAAAAGGAGAGAGAAGGAGAGGAGTCTGGGTGCAGTAGCGCTCGGGATAGCCGGGTGCGCGAAGCATTTTTTCTTGTGTCTGCGGGTGCCTTTTTCCGGGTGTTCGTAGCGTTTAGGATAGGGTTTTCTTTAAAATAAGTTTGCAGAATTTATGTAAAGGCTTCAAAAATTCATACAAGGCTCATTTTAAGTCCAAATCCTGTGAAACAAATTTTGTTGTGTTAAGCATGAGTAGATCTATCTGTGAAAAATGTTAAACGCATTTTTGGTGATACTTTTATATGCAGTTTAATTTAATATAGGAAATTGTTGTTAACTTGGAAAATACATAACTAGTTCTGTATAACACAGAAAAATAAGATTCCAGTTTTGTTAGGCTTGTGTACATGAATAGTTTTAGGGAAAAATATAATGTGAAGTTGTTCTATGAAATACTTTTGCAGTAGCCTTTAAAATGGTTAAATGCTATTTTCTTGTAAAATTTGTAGTAATTAAAATATGGAGAATATGAATCTGATAATTTTTATGGACTGCTCTTGTGCTAAGAAGTTTAGAAGAAAAATATGAAATCTGTTGTTTGACACTTTCTGTTAGGATGTATAGTTCAAAGCACCTTTTCACCATAGTATTTGTCTTTTTCATAGGGGACAATGTTTAAATCCAAATGGCCTAAAATTTTCACAGTGGACTGTTTGGCATAGTGTTAATCTATGGTAATTTTTGTAGATTTTTTTGAAGCTGTCTAGAATGGGTTGCTGTTATAGGCATGGTTAAATGAATTTATTTCAGCAAGTATTTAGAGGAAAATAAATTCATTAAGTAAGTCTTGTTGTTGTGATTATATAGCTTAACAAGTTGGTTATGTAGGATTAAGTGGATGGTTAGATGTTAAAGTCTGTTATAAACATTAGGATGATGTTGACTACCTTGTTGAAGAGAATGCAGTAGATGATATGTGCTTATCTCCTATTTGTTTTTAATCCTGTGCATCACATATGCATTCTGTGTGCATTCATCCTATTCATACATGTTATGCATCATACAGGATCAACGGAGGAGACCTAGAACCAGTCGACCCAGGAAGAACCCAGCCAGGAAGAGACACTAACCGAGGAGTCCGGAGGGACCGACGTCGAAGAACTACCCGAGTGTCACGACCACCGTCCCTCGGACTTTGAGAAATTTAAGCCCCGGAGCATTCTAACTCCTATGGTTTGCATGTGTCTTACAATTAACCTGATGATGAATGTTGCATTAGGTTATAGGAATTGATTGCTACCGTTGATGCATTATTACTTATCCTTGTCCATCTGCAATTATATCTTGTTATCCCTGTTTAGCTCTAGGCTCGTTATATGCTTAGCCCTGTTTAGATCGGTAAAAGTCGGGCGATTTCCTATCTCCCGCATTAGGTGGATACTGATCATGATTAGCCTGTGCTATCATAGCAATAACCATGGGATAATTAATCTGAGGTCGGGCGGGATCTAAGAGCAGCAGGACATGGGTTTTGTGTGCTAGTAGTCTCCCGTCTGTGTCGCCTAGGACCCATTCGGGAATGTCCCTTCTGTCAAATTGAACGCGTCGATCACTTAACGGAGTAGGTCTGAGTACCTCCCGCGAAGCCGAGTAAGGTTATTCGAGCCGGTGACGGAGATGTTGACGCCTAACACCCAGGGCCTCAGCTGTACCGTGGGCAACTATTCTGATCAACCTGGCATGGTCCAAGGGCAGGCAGGGCCTGATCAACCTGGCATGACCGTGGGCAGTTATAGCTTGAGCGACCTGGCACTGAGATAACCCCCGGTGTAGAAGGGCCCATGACCGTCCCGCGCGCTGTGTTCTCGAATCTCCTGACTGGTAGCTTACGACTGTCGTAGCCGGATTGTGCCGGGCGAGTGTGAGACATTTTATCCCCAGCTGGTAGGAATCGATTATAATCGCCATTGCTCCTGGACAGTGAGCAGTTGACTGTAGATCATCACCCGTAGAATTTATGGAACTAAAGATGGTTATAATGTTGAATCTGAAAGGCTATTAGTGAAATAGTCACTCTTGTTTGATTAATTACTCAAGTGTTTGCTTTAGTTCAGGTGCAAATCTAGTAATGTAGAATTAATTGTTAAAAGCAACTGCCAACACCCTAAAATGAGTTTTACTTACAAAAGCTTTCATGCAAAGGAGTTTATGTAGCCAACCCCACCTATATAGCCTACATGATCCTTGGAGTCTCATTATTTCTGGTTTATGACGGGTAAGTCTAGCTGAGTACCTTCTTGTACTCAGGGTTTTATTCCCTTGTTGTTGCAGATGGCCAATGCTTCTTTGGCTACTGTGAGAACTGCCTGTACCCGGTTACGGGAGAGGATTAGACTAGGGGCATGGTCACCACTTATCTTATCTGATGCTTTTGTGGGCCTGGTCAGAATGATGGCACTGTATTAAGAACAATCCAAACTTATGTTTTAAGTCTATGTTGCTTCCGCTACTATTCAAAACTATGGTTTGTAATATTGTTTTGAACTCCAATGTATTTGAACTATGTACAACTGTGATGTAACTTGTGGGCATGTCATTGAACTAGTACGATCTTGGTTGAATGTTGAAATGATTTGAAATCCTTCGAGATTTCCGGACTACCGGGTTTGTACGAGCTTAAGTACTTGATGAGCCTGCGCCAAGCAAGGATCTCAGTGCTTAATCTGGTGCAAATTGGTCGGTTCTGTTACACCATGGAAGTTCTTTATCTACGGAGCACTTCAAGATTTCTCAAGACATTACTCGGAGATTCTCAAAGAGAAACCA